>OX376375.1:25446325-25636325 GCA_947369275.1 Nemotelus nigrinus | reverse complement strand
GCAAAGGTGAATAGCAAACTAGTAAATTTACACTCTTTTTGCTTCAATTTACAAAAAGCTGTGTATTATTTAGCTGATATGACGTAAAAGCAAAAAATGCACATCGAATATGTAAAAAAATTTGTGATTCGTTATTTTAAACGAAAAAATGAATATATTTCCTATTATCAAACTATTAATTATAGACTGACTTTTTAGAGTGTACAGGACAAAGTTTCACAAAAGTGCTGTTGAATATATGCACCTCCATACTCTGAAAAGCTTTGAAGGATTTATGAAAAAACGCCATTCAGACTTATTTCAAGGTGTCACTAAAAAACTAGGCAAAACAGTTCACTGATTGAGCATATATGTATGTATATATGTGCATGATGATAATTGAATTACTTACTTGATGCTTACATACATATCTATCCTGTAATAACATTGATTAACTGTTTAATTTTTTTACATCAATGGTCATGACATGCCGCTGACAACAGATATTAGCAGCTAGTGCTAGCTAATTGATGTTGATTTTGCTGTCATTCAACACCAGAACGTGTTTGCTCGTGCGAAACTCTCGACTTGAATATAAGCGCGACTATCCAATGCGAACTTCACAAAACTCTACCGACGACACCTACTCAATCCCGAAAATGTTACGTTTTGTGGTTTTATTAATTGTCTGCTTTTTCGCTGTATGTGTTTGTCGACAAGCAAATTTTTTTCACTCCTACTATTTTCAAAGACCCTTCATTCGTTCTAGGAGCAATGTCGCGCTGACGTCGATTGTTCCGAAAAACCGGAGATGAAAGTAAGCAAAGCATACTTTCGGAATTATTTGAATATTTATGACCCTTTTCTTTGCAAAAGCTATTTCGCACTTGCTGTCCAATACCCCTCAAACTGGCTCAGATAGCTCAGAAATGTGAAAAAGAATTCCCAGAAGAAGAGGGCAGTCAAAATTTCGTAAGTAATATTTATTATAATAGATTTAAACGAAGTATCAAAATGGATAAGCAAAAAATATTTTCAAAAAATTCATGCATTGTGCAAACTATTCAAAACAACTTCTAGGCGTATCTGATCTCGTTTACAGTGCTTTCACAAATGCATTTTCGATGCGGCGGGCCTCATCACGAATGACGTTATTCAGGTAGCCAAAGCTGATTCAATTTTATCGCGACTGTACCGATATTTGCCGCACATGTCGGTTGTGAAAACAGTTTTTCAAACATGTGCCAATAAAAGTATTTATATATCATTTTCTATCTCTTAAGCATAAGTTATTGTTGCAATATTTTTTCACGAAGCCTTGGAAAATCAGCAGCATATGTTGGAGAAGCTTGAAGAGCATCATATTTCGGATGACTGTAGTCCAGTGTCTCTGTTCATGGCGAGCTGTTTGTTCCCGGAAATCCTTAAGAATTGTCCGGCCGAAAAATTGCAAACTAGCATTATATGTAAACGAACAAAGGATTATCTTTCGTTTTGCACGCAAGATTATGCTTAATGAATCGATTGCTTATAGTGGATTTAATTATGATAAATCTTTTAGTTTTAAATAATTGAGCGAAATTGCAACGCCCGGACGATGTACAGATGATACGATTTTAGCAAGTTTTTATACGTCAATCGGTTTATTTTATTGAGCTAAATTAATACGACGTTTGTTTCTTTATTTCCCATTAGCAAATATCTATGCCTTGGATGCGTTCCAAAGCATTGATATTTTGATTCAGTAAGAAAAATATGTAATTCACCCACGTATTAGAAAATAAAACAATTATTTGATAATAAAGAAATCTGTATTATACTTTACAGAGACATAATACAAATTTATATCAACTGATTTCGTTTTAACATGAAAACATCACATAGTTCAGCAAAGTTTGGTTGTTAGAACATTAAAAAAAACCTATTCCCTTATTCACAATCTAAATACAACCTTCGTGATCTACTACCGCCTACCATAGCTTCATAGACTTCTTAACAAAATCTACGACCAATAATAGAGAAAAAGGCTGTCTTCTTAAACGTGCTACATCTAGGGCTGCCAACTCTCCCGGAATTCCGGGATTTTCCCAGAACAATACAGTTCACTTAAAAAATCGACCGGCTCCCGGAATGCAGTTAAATTCTTCCGGAAATTTAACAAAAATTGCCATAACGGGATTTTTATATTTTTATTTATATTTTATGCTCGCTTTTATATGCTTGTAAATAATACAATATTAATGATTAAAAATCGTTATACAATTGATTAAATAAAAGATCTGAGTGCTTCTCTAAACGTGCCAATAAATGAGGATAAATTGTACGACGATTACTGTTTGCTGCGAGAAGTGCGTGACCTTGTGGCAAGTGAAACAAAGAGGGTAGACTTGCGTTGCGTTATTTTTTTTCAAAAATGTAAAGAAGAATCGGGCAAAGAAATAAAAAAAAACTTGTTATATTCGCTCTATCGATCCCCGTCGCTAATGTTGCCGCTGATCGTATTTTCAGCGTTGTAAGCGACCTGTGATCAGTAGATATATAATATTAGTTCTGGCGCACTTAAAAGGAGCACAAGGGGAGCAAAGAGGGGCAATAAGGACATGGTGCCTTCGATCATCGGCCCGCGCATGATGTAAGCGATGATCTTTGAACTGATAATCAGTTCAACAGGGCTCTTTATTAGCTCAACAGGGTTCTTTATTAGCTCAACAGGGTTGTTTATCAGTTCAGCTAGGCTGTTTAACAGTTCAATTGGGCTGCTTATCAGTTCGAGATCGTCACTTACGTCATGCGCGGGCCGATAATCGCAGGCACCATGTCCTTATTGCTCCTCTTATTTGCTCATCTTTTGCTCCTTTTAAGTGCTCCAGAACTGGTATTATATTTATACTGTGGTCAAAAAATCATAATCGGCTTAATGAAACACATGTAAAATCAGAAATACAGGAATGCACAAATTTTAATTACACATGTAAAGAATTCTATAACTTTATCCTTGGCATTACAAGCAACTCGTAGTGTAAAGAAATATTTTATATAAATAAAATAGGTTTTTATTAATTTTTTATTTTCCGATCCACTGAGTTGGCAACCCTAGCTACATCACAGCCAATACATTGATACCTGAGACGTGCAAACGCTGGGCATTCACAGAGGAAATGCTTCGCAGAGTCCGGATGAACAGAGGTCTTCCTGTGAGGTCATCCATTCGAGACATATGTCCTCCTCGGCAATTGTGTCCAGTCAGTATGCCTGTCATGGCTCTGCAAACTTTTGTTGAGTAGGAATCTCGCAGTCGCATGGTTGGGCTTTGAAACGAAAACATTCCTGTTCCTGGCCACATCAGAAATCATCCATCTATCTTTGTGGGCAATAACTACCCACTTCCAAAAAATTGCATTCGCAAATGCGGTCGTAGTGGAAGCCTCGAGACTTTTTTCGCAATGGCGTCAGCAGCATCATTTGCCTCAACACCATAGTGCCCCGGTACCCAGAGCAGATATACTTTATTGAAACTGGCGACAGAGTTCAATCGTGCCTTGCACTTTTGGGCAATTTTCAAACTAGTCAGGGGTCTACGCACTGCCATCAGCGCAGCTTGACTATCACTGCAAATAGCAATACGTTTTCCCCTCCACTTTTTTTCAATTGCCCAGCTGGTAGCTCTCAAGATTACGAATATTTCTTCTTGAAAAACAGAAACATGCTATACAAGAGAAGAGGCCCACCTGTCATTCGACGAATGCAGATAGACACCAGCTCCAGATCTAACATCCGCCTTCGAGCCGTCCATGAAGAAGATCTCGAAGTATCTCCTCGTACAGACATCTGGAACCTCCCAGTCATTGTTTTACTTCGTACCTTCTTCCGAAGTCAAGGAAGGGAGACCTCACGCATCGAACTCCTAATAGAACAATGCCCTAAATTGCCGTTTCCTACCCATAGGTTAAACTGAATTAGTCTATAGGCAGAGCTCATCGCTACACTCTGAACTTGAATGTAGAGAGGAGGCAGATTTAGAACCGCGAGTAAGCTTCACTTCCACCTGATTCTTTCAGAGAAGTTTTTTTTATCTAACATTTCTCCAAGATATTTTACTTCATCGGAAAGTTGAACAAATACACCTTTCATATTAGGAAGCACTAGTCCTTTCAGTTTTTTCCCCCCGGTGAACAAGATAAGTTTCCCTACACCAGGATTATACATACATAATGGGTCTTTTGGCCTGACTGCTTAGAGGTGCCAATCCGCCTCTTCCCAAACCCACAGACAAACATACACCAGGATTCCCTGTTAAAACGTATCTCGAATATCATTTATCAATTAGATCCAAAGCGCGTTGTGTATTTCGACATAACACATTCAGATCTTTACTGATTGCTAGTGTGGCCACATCATCAGCATAAGCCTGCGCGTGCAGCCGTTCTTGCTTCAGAACGTTTAGCAGAGAGTCAACTAGCATACTCTACAGGAGCGGTGATAGGACACCTCCTTGGTGACATCCATTTGTCGCCTCCGTTCTCAAGTAGCGTCGGATCCAGCTTCCGCCAGCAACAATCTCTTGGTCAGTATTACGTCTATCCGCTTAACTAAGACTTAATTCACGCGATGAGCTTTCGCAGCTTTACATAGCTCCATAAAGGGCGCGTAGTCAAAGGGCTCTTCAATGTCCACAAATACTCCCATCGCATAGCTACCATTTGAAATCGCTCCCTCAACTCGGGCAACCAGAGAATACACAGCCGAATGGCATGATTTTCCTTGCTAGAATGCATGTTGCTCATCATTAAAGGGATTAGACTTAAGTGTTCTAGTGCGTATGTGTCGTTCAACAAATCTCTCCACGCATTTCAACAAAAACGAAGCTAATGTGATTGGCCTAAAGTCCTTGGATCCAAATAGTAATCTCTTCCCGGTTTAGGTATAAAAACTACTTTAACCAGTCACCAATGTGACGGAACATACCCCAAGGTTGAGCATGCCTAAAGGATTTCACTTAAGTTTGCCTCCAAGTGGTCCATTCCATCCCTTACCATAACCGAATATACACCCAGGACCGGCGATTTGAAAATTTCAGAGCCTGACATTCAGACCTTTTCAGTAGTGATCACAGATCCAGCTATGTACCAGCATTTTTTGCCACTGCGAAGAGCAGGAGGTTTGGTCAGAGGAAGCAGATGCCTTTTATACCCGAAAAGTGTGTCCCAAGTAAGGTATGTAGAGACTCCTTTTCGGACTTGGTAAAGTCACCATCCGAGCATTTGAGGGTGTGCAACTTACTCCAGTGAACCTTCCAGCCCCTCACAGAATGATTAAAATAGTAATAGTAATAGGTCCTCACCATATTTTTCTGCAGGCAATTTAGTCATTTTCAGTGTAGCTGTTACAAGATCGATTGAGAAGTTTCCTGGTAGTTTTCGTGAGCTGCTGTAATTCCTGGTTCCACCAGGGAACTGTCTTGTCACATGTACTCTTACTGATCTGACAGCAATCTCCATAGCTATTTATTATGATTCTACACTGGGATTCTATTGACTTTTGCGATTTTATCTTACCAATAGGGCAATATCCATCTTCAAGAAGTCGATTGAACTTAACCTGATCAGCGTTTCTTGGATTTCTTCTTTTCACCATCGGTGGCGGATACATGGCTAAACAGAGCACTAAGTAGCGATGATCAGAGAGTGAAAACTCATCCGATGTATGCCATCCATTTATTGATCTAACTATTCCAGACGAACATAGTGATACATCAATAACGACCTTTTTGTTTGGGGTGACAAATGAGGGACAAATCCTACTGTTTAAAGTCATCAGTCCCGCAGAAGTTATAAAAACAAAGAGCATGTTTCCTCTGGCGTTACATTTGTTGCTACCCCAGCTGGTATGCTGGGAGTTAGCATCACCACCAAAAGTTCTTCAACTCCTGTATTGGATTCGGGAGTAAGGAGTCAAAAGAAAAGTATGCTGAGATAACCTGACATATCAGCCTGCCATTTTTCCGGAACTGCACGACGACCGCTGACAGGTCCCGGTTTGAAAACGGCCTGTGCATGGTGGCATCAAGCAGATTGCAAACCAGAACACAAGTGCTCGGCCGTGTTGATCTTTTATCATAAAAGATCCTTGCCCCCGTAATTCAACTGAGTCCGTAGATCCTGCTGCCTCGAACCCACGGTTCCTGTAGAAGTGCAAGGTAAGAAGAAGCTAGCAGTTTTGTCAATTTTTCGTGCGAAAGATAGAACGATGCCTTGCCATGCTGCAATTTGATCTGAATAAATTTTATACCTTCAGGCATATAAATGTCTGGAAATGATGTCTTTGGATCCCTTAACAGGGACCCTTAGAAAATGTCCACGTGACCTCTGTGAGAGCAACTCTATAGAAGAGAATTTTCGCTGGATCTCTGCGCTTTGCTCTGGAGACCTGTCTATAGACAGTCACAAGAGTTGGTGCCTCACCCCTTCTTGATTTGGTTAAATTTAAATGCATACAAACAGTAGCTTAGCACCATACGTTATCTGTCCCTGAGCATCGAGAAATGACTCTGGTCAAGTACGATCACCAAGTTAAAACCATCATCACCGGTCGTGGGACTCTTCTTGGGATTCATGTACTTGGTGATCCAGTGTTTCACATCGATGCCCAGATTCAGCTCACCGTAACATGCCACTGATGTCACCAGCGCTCTTTTGAAGACCAGGAATCCAATAGCTGACATAATAGAGTTTGACGAGATCGGAGTCAAAAATGGTAAATTTGGGCCGACTACCAGTATCCAGTTTCGGAACACTCTGTCTGACTCCATAGCTGTCCCTGTCCATCTTCGTCGGCAGCTTGCCCTTTTTGCACAGTTTCTTACGTTGCTTCCGACTATGATCCTCCACAGGTTTTCAGAAGAGAACAAATTCGTCATACATTGTTTTTCTGAAAACGTGACCGTTACTGAGATATTTGGGAAAGGTCACTTTTGGTGACCTTTGACCCCGTAGTATAAAGGTTCACAAGAAAATTCAGCTTCCCCCTAATTTTTCCGAAGCACCATGTTAAATTTTCCCTGATACATCAGGCGTTAATGACGTAGAAATTTGTGGAAGGGCAATCAATTTCGAGGTTTTGTGCTGAAGTTACAGAGGCTAAAAGCTGTAGGCGTCGAAGTAGACGACACAGCTTAAGTCGAAAAGCTGATGACAAAATTACCCGAGAAATTTGAAACGTTCCGTCAAACGTACATAATACAAGTGGTTGTGGTTCAAATTGTTGAACCATCAATGCCCATGGTGGACTTAATTGGCAATGGATGATGGCCCAAAAGGTTCATAATAAGAAAAACCGAAAATGTGACGCAGCTTTACGCAGAAGACCATGGAAATATTCGAATCAAATCAAAATCTGGTGGCAATCTTACAATTACTGATGTACTTTGCGTGCCAAAAATTAGACAAAATTTGATATCGATTGCCTCAGTCTCACGAAAAAATTAAAAAGTGAATGCATTTGATGATGAAAGGACCATAACTCGTGACGGTAAGCTAATAAGTGTTGCACATAGAATGCCGAATAATTTATTCAGATGTTAGTAAGTTGCGAATTATAGGAACTAAAGCATATGAGCTAATTGATGAAACGAAGCGATGGAATATGCAGTCAAAGGCCATTGAAATGAAGTAAGTTGGATATGCAAAGAATGGATCTCGTTTGTGGCAGCCCGGAGCTAATAGTGTGCAAACATTTCGTGACGTAAAAATCCTGGAGGTCATCCGAAACAAATGGCTCAACTATTGGATAAATTTCCCAATTTAATTGAAAATGATAAATCGCACTTGATAGAAGATGACGATGATGGGCCGACAGTATCACGAACGCGAAGTAAAATAGCCGAAATTGATGAAAATGATATTCAAACACTGTCGAAAGAATGTATGTTATCTGTAGAAGATTGCTTCTTTTCAGCATTTGTGAATTTTTGTGAATATTCCGAATAAAATTGAAGAGCCACGTTCTTCGAAATTTTCAATAATGGTTATAGTGCAATGGAAGCGTGCTGGGCCCATAACCTGTTGCGTGGAATTAATTTAATGACTGACCTGATTAAAAACGATTTGATTAATTCCACACAGCAGGGTTGAAGCTGATAGAGAGCTTCATAACCATTTTACAATCAAAGTGAATACGAGTGTGGAGTGATTAGTTCCACGACTCAATTTATTTCTATTTAATTCAGGTACCTATTTAGAATTAGGTGAACTCAAAACTCGGTGCGTGGTCCCTCCATCCGAACTTGGATTTAAATCAGGCACCTTACACATAAGAAGCTACTGTTCTACATACTAGGATACTCAAAAGCTGATTCAATTATAAGCATCGAAAATAACATTTTTTGTAATTAGGAGCACGCATTAGGACGTATCTAAGATAAATATTAGCAAAATAAAAGATCCGCGAACCCCGAAAGTGTAGAAAAACCCCACAAAAAAAAGCTGGCGGATGAAATAATTAATTATTATGTATAAAGGAAAAACTACGGGAGAACGTTTCACACAAGTGTTATTGAATATATATATGCACCAAATTATGAGAGTTACACGCATTTAATCTGATTTCAAACTATTACTAAAAAAAACTAGATGAAACAGTTCACTGGCTGAGCAAATATGTACGCACCATTCGTACAGTACAGAAATTTGTTGTAAATTTATGATTTGCCAGAGGTTAGTTAATGCACCAATAATAACATGAACTCCTGTTTCTCGTTCAATTGCAAAAATAATATTTGACAGCTGGTGGTCAGCTGTTGAAATTATGAACATATGATTCAGTGTCAGATTTGAATGTGCCAATCGTATTCGTACAGGCAAATGAAAACATTGTAACTATTAGCTAAGTGTTCTTATATTGGGTTTATTATTTCCAGCGTATCATTTGTAATAAAATTGTAAGTATTAGCAGAAATTTTCTTAGTGATAAGTGGTTTATGTTTACTTTTTACATTTAAATAAATAAAGTGGGAAGAAAGGGGTGTGAAATATCTTTGGAAGCTAGAAAACTAATTATGACGCTACATAGTCAAGGGAAATCATTAGGATATATCAGCAAAATGGTACAATATATTGTGAAAAGGTACCAAAGTAACGATAATCTGCAAAACTTGCCAATGAATCTGAACCGGAGCAAGCTAATGGAAAGAGATAAGCGACATATATTTGTGTATTGGTTGGACGTAACCCTAAAATAAGCGCCCCGAAAATTGCCAGCAGGCTTCAAAAATCTTTGAAAAAGAAAATTTCGTTAAGCACGATTCGACGTGCTATAAAACAGTATGGCTACATTATCTGTGTCGCAAGAAAGAAACCTTATATAAGTAAGGTAACCGAATTAAGCGACTTAATTTCGCAAAAGAATATGCGAATAAATACTATACCTTCTGGAAACGGGTAATATTTACTGATGAGAGTAAATTTAACGTAATTAGGTGGGACGGTGTCACAAAAATTTGGCGGAAGAGAAATGCAAACCTGTTACCGCAAAATTTAATATCGACGGTGAAATTTGGTGGCGGGTCAGTGATGGTGTGGGGGTGCTTTGCAGCTGGTGGGGCGAGAAAACTGCAATATATTGATGTTATAATGGATGCAACAAAATGTATCAATATTTTAAAATCCAATCTGCACACTAGCGCAGAGCAGCTTGGAATCAGGGATGATTTTATATAGTAAAGGCAATTGAATTTGATCACGGTTCCCTTCTTGTCTATAAATCAGCATAGACAAGGTATATCATTTCTACAGCATCGAAGCCGAGCATATTGAAACGGGAAACTTCGATCGTTTTGCAGAATCAGCCTCCGAAAGCAGAATCAAATTGGAAATGTTTTTGCGGGATGATTAAAATTGAACAACTTTTTATTAACATTTAAAAATTTTAATCTACATTGAAAATTCTATTTTGACAAAGTGGTTTCGAAAGTATGCACTGCTTCTCATCAGACACCAGCACACAGTGCATACTTGACTGGCGTGACCACTTGCAGGTGGAAATCATTACATTTTTATTTGTGCTAGTTGTGACAAATTTTAACATCTCCGACTTATATCCATGGATATAATTTTACTTCAAGTCAAGTATGCACTGTGTGCTGGTGTCTGATGAGAAGCAGTGCATACTTTCGAAACCACTTTGTCAAAATAGAATTTTCAATGTAGATTAAAATTTTTAAATGTTAATAAAAAGTTGTTCAATTGTAATCATCCCGCAAAAACATTTCCAATATGATTTTATATTTTACCAGGATAACGATCCTAAACAAACAGCTGTCCATTCTAGGCTTTGGGTACTTTACAACTGTCCTAAGGTTCTCAAAACTCCCCCCAGTCTCCAGATATTAACCCGATAGAAAATCTGTGGTCAAAAATTATAGGAGAACTTAAAAAGCACGACATTAGAAACGTTCAGGACCTCAGAAATCCTCTCAACGAAGAATGGGAAAAAATGTCACCGGCTTATACAGAACAGCTAGTCAAATCGCTTCCAAACAGATTAAGAGAGGTTATCAGATGAAAAGGATACCCTACAAAATATTAGTTTTAAGAATTTTTATTATTTCACTCCATACATACTTACTGTACGAATACGAATGGAACCTTGAGTTTTGTTTATATTTTATGTTAATGATTGTTATTCACAAAGTCTGCTATGAATTGAGATATTTTTTGATGAATAATGCTTGTTTTTGTTTAATAAATGATATTAATTTTTTTGTTGAATAAAAAAACGAATGGAAATGTGATATTTCAAATGTTTTCTAAAAAATACTTCACTGTACGAATACGGATGGTGCATACTGCATTCAAAAATTGAATTACATCCGCAAATGAAGCTTATCTATATTTAATAGAAGTACTAATTATATGTATATGCAATTCTTTAACATTCGATTATCATGTAATAACATTTATTAAGTGTCAAATCTACAGTCATTACATGCGGCTGATAACAGATATTATCAGCTGGTGCTAATTGATGCTGATTTTGCTGTCATTTAACAACAGAACGTGTTTGCTAATGCGATACACTCTGTTTGAATATAAGCGCGACAATCCAATTCGAAATTCATTAAACTCTACCGACCACATCTACTTCATCCAGAAAATGTTACGTTTCGTTGTTTTGCTAATTGCCTGCTTTTTCGTAGTATACGTACGTTTTAAAAAATTGTTTTACTAATTTGAAAAATCCTTCATTCGTTCTAGGAGCAATGTCGCGCTGACGTCGATTGTTCGGAAAAACCGAAGAGGAATGTAAGCAAAACATACTTTCGGAATTATTTAAATATTCATGACCCTTTTTTTTGAAAAAGCTGATTCGCACTTGCTGTTACATGTCCCTCGAGCTAATTCATATAATTGAGAAATGTGAAAAAGAATTCCCGCATCAAGATGGCAGTCCGAATTTCGTGAGTAATATTTATATAACGTATTAAAATAGATTTATTTTTATAAATTTCAAAATGGATACAAAAAAAATAATTTCCAAAAATCAATTAATTCATTGTCAAAACAACTTCTATACGTCTCTTTTCTCGTTCAAAGTGTTATCACAAATGCGTTTTTGGTGCTGCGGGCCTCATCACGAATGACGTTATTCAAGTATCCAAAGCTGATTCAATTTTATCGAACCTGTACCGATATTTCGCACACGCATCGATTGTGAAAACAGCTTTCCAAAAATGTGCCAGCAAAAGTAAATACCTGCATACATATGTATTTTAATTTCTATCTCTTAAGCATAAGTTATTGTTGCAATATTTTTTCTCGAAGCCTTGAAAAATCAGCAGCATTTATTGGAAAAGCTTGAAGAGCATCATATTTCGGATGACTGTAGTCCAATATCGGTGTTCATGGCGAGCTGTTTTTTCCCGGAAATCATTAAGAACTGCCCGTTCTCAAAATGGCAAAGTACCATTGCATGTAACCAAACAAGGGATTATCTTACGTTTTGCATGCAAGATTATGCTTAATGAATTGACTGTTTTAAGTGGATGTATTTGTCGTCATTTAAGGGGGGAGATACATGTAACTGCTAAAACAAAAACGATTTTTTTTTATTGCATCAAAGTGTTCGAAATACTCTTAAAATATACCAAAAAAAGTTTTGAAGCGATATTCGTATTAGTTCTCGAGTTATAGCCAGTTATAGACAGCGCGGCGTTCCCCAGGTCGGTGGAGCTTTAGAACTTTAAACGCGTTTTTCTCAAAGTAGTACTTTTTCAATTTCCGTACAAGATATCTAAAAAAATATTGAACCTATTCGGCTCAAATTTATATCACATGTACAAAAGAGTATTATCTCATCGTTGAACCTAAATTTTCTTGTAATTTCGGAAAAAGAATTAGTTTACCAATGTTTAAAACGTGATTTTTTTGAAAAAAAATCGATTTTTTTTTTAAATCTAATATTAATGTAAAAATTTGATTTTTTTTTCTAAATTTTATTGGTTCACCTATGAATTATAGATCTCATTAGCATATATTTTTTTCTCTGAACGTTGCAAGTTTCTCGGAAAAAGCGTTAAGTTGTACGAGGCTGTTTTTGATGTGTTTTTTTCATTTGCTCGCATCGCCTCCATTTTGTGTTAAAAAGTTATTAAAAAAATATTTTCATTTACTATAAGATATGTACTTTGAGGATTTAATATCAAAAATTTTCTGAATAAACAATATATATATATTTTAAGTCAATCTGAAATTAGCAATTTCTTTTCCATTTTACATGTATTTCCCCCCTTAAGATGCTGAACTATGATAAATCCTGTAGTTTCAAATAATTGAGCGAAATTGCGACCTGCGGACGATGTATAGATGATAAGATTTTAGCAAGTTTTTATACGTGTGTCGTTTTTTTTTATTTAGCTAAATTATTAGCATAGTTGTTTTTACATTTCCCATTAGCAAATATCTATGGTTTGATTTTGTTCCAAAACATTGATATTTTGATTACGTAAGAAAATAAATGGAATTATCTATGCATGAGAAAATAAAACAATTATTTCATAATAAAGAAATCTGTATTATGCTTTACAGATACATAAGACAAATTTATATTGACTGATAACAATTGAATATCAAAAATCTCATAGTTCAACGAAGGTATTAAAAAAAACATGTTCCCTTCTACACAATCTAAATACAATCTTCGTGATTCTCTTGGCTGCAGGTATATAACTCAGCACTAGCCAAATTTTGTAAATTAATACACACCAGCCAGGATATGAGCATTCTTGTCCTCTGGAGCATAGCACGCATAGTTCCATCCAGACCTGATGACTTATAACGCTGGTATTTTAACTTTGAGCCATTGGCAATACTAGGAATTCTGAACGGAAAATGACATCTTTCAAATTGTTCTTAATATTTTCGAAACCTCGTCTTTTAGATGTTGAAGCTAAATTACTAGAGCAAATAGACCATCAGTCGGTAGCGTGTGTGGTGCATGACTCGAACCCAGCTACGATTGTATATCGCGCTTCGGCTTAACTTACATATGTATGTAGGTATTCTAAGTGGGTACCTAAGTCAACTTATGGGTGAAATGAATCGTGGAAGTAGTCACTCCGCATAGGTTTACATTTTGTTATTTGTACTAAATCTTGTTTGACGAAAATGTTGTTCGCCTATAACAAGACCTGATATTACTATTGGGCAGGTTTGACTTTATTGGGTTTATAGTTTCGATGTTTAATTGATATTTTTCCTCATGAGTGAACACTCAATTACAGTGAAAATTTACCCTTCTAAAAAACCAAGCTTAAGTACCCTAGAGCAGTATTCGAAGAGATGATGTGAGACTCAAGACTTCTGAACAGTAACCTTCCTCCAGAATAGCTAGGTGAACTCAAAGCTCGGTGCGTGGTCCCTCATCCGAACTTGGATTCAAATCAGGGACTCTACATATAAGAAGCTACTATTCTACCTACTAGGATACTCAAGCTGATTCAATTATAAGCATCGAAAATAACATTTTTTGTAATTAGAAGCACGCATAAGGACGCATCTAAAAGGAATCCATCTAAGATAAATATTAGCAAAATAAAAGACCCGCGAACCCCGAAAGAGTAGAAAGACCCAAAAAAAGCTGGTGGAATGAAATAATTAATTATCTCATGTATAAAGGAAAAATCGTCCTCACCGTTTTCGCCCTCTTCTAGTGTACCTCAAGGATCTATATTACGACCGCTATTATTCAACCTCTTCATCATCGATCTTACTAATGTTTTATTGACATCTTGTTTGCTTTATATAGATGACTTAAAATTATTTCAGGTAGTCAAAACCTCAGATGATCGTCTACTTTCTCAAGATGATTTGAATTCTCTTACTGCTTGTTGTAACTCTGTCTCTCGTTAAATGTTTCCAAGTGTTTTGGTATGTCTTATTCTCTGAAGTCCCAGACTTATGCCTTTCCTTACTTAATATATGAATCCATCCTTGTCTCTGTTGAATATTTTACTGATCTGGGGGTAACCTTTGATCGTAAATTTAAATCTGATATCCATGTTCGTACCATTACGAATAGTGCTTCGCGGATTGCTGGCCTTGCTATACGTTCCTGCCACAATTCTTTTAGCATTTTTACCTGTGCTAAGATATTTGTTACCCTAGTTCGTTCCAAACTTGAATACTGTACTCAAATCTGGTCTCCTCGTTTCACGCATCTTTCCGATGCCGTTGAATCTGTTCAGCGGAGGTTCACTCGCATCCAACTCTTTAAATATTAGCTTCCCTACATGCCTCATGATCAACGCTTATCGCTCCTTAATCTCCCTCTCCTAGCAAAGCGCAGAGTTTACCTGGATGAATCCTTTTTGTTTAAAATTTACCGTGGCTATCTGACTTCATCTATAGCATCTATTATTAATGTACGGCAGTGTGGGAGGCAAATTAGGTCCTCCGTTGTCTTTGATGTACCATTTGCGCATACAGTTGCTTACTTTTAATCTCCTGTTTTACGCTTATTGCGTTCCCATAATGACCTCCAACTTGGTCCTCTTCCTCACTCTATACCCACCTTTAAAAGTAATATTCTACGCTCAATATTTGCTGCTGGTTAATTTATCTATCTTTTTTATAATTCGTGGCTTTGAATTGCATATTTTTAATTTTCAGTTTCTGTTTTTATTTTTATTTGTTATTTTTCTGTGTCTAAGCTTTCCTATTTGTAATTGGGCTTTTTGCCTGTAAATGGATTGTTGAATAAATAAATAAATAAATAAATAAGAGACCTCTCATATATGGATTATACGAATATAAATGAATTAGGACTGAAATCTCTAAAAAAAATATTAGTGTTTGTGGAAGGAAATTATCTTTTCGGATAAAAAATGATTGCTTCCGTCAAGATCATAAGTTTAAGTTTAAACTTAACTATTGTGACTAAATAAATTAAATTTTCAAAATCTTACCGAATTTATAATTTTCGGAAACATAATCAAGTATTTTTTAAGTGATTTTTAATTTTTATTATAAATTTTTAAAACAGGAAAGTCAATATTTTTTTGCAGACTGGCAACATTTTGCGTTTCAAATAATTAAATACATTCTATAATGCCGTTAACTCTTTGTTCTGTACAGCAGCTTCCACTTCATCTTTGAAGCTAGAAACTTCCTCATAAAGATCGTCCTTTCCAAAAAAATGTGGCAATATTAAGTTTTTCAATCATATTAACAATTGATGCATAAATTCAGTTTGTTTTCATTGTTGAGATTGTATCTTGTCTCCATATATTTCAGAGCATTTTTGTACCAAGTGCAACATACTGTTTTTATTTCTGAGGCTGTTTCATTGGGCAGTTGTTTAAATAAATGTCTGCACGTGAGGCCTAAAAATTCATCATCAATACTTTGCTTTAATTTGTTGGTGAGTCTGATTATTACATCGTAACCTTCAAAACACAACAATGTTTCGTCTTCGATACTCAATAATTCATCGTGAAGGACTTTTAGTGCGTTTTGGACGAAAGACAGGTAAGGTTCTGTTTCATTTCTACTAAAAAAGTTTCAGAGCACAGAGGGACACTTGTGTTCGCCCGTGGTTATGAAGTAGCCTTTTAATGCATCAAATAATTTCATGGTACGTTCTGCAGCGAGTTGGAGAGATCACCATCATGTTACAACATGTCGCAGGACTGGAACAATTTCAGATTCCTGCATTTCATAAAACTCTTTTAAGGCTTGTTTTCTTTTAGCGTAGCATGAGAAATGGCTATGCATTTTCAAATTTGCTCAAACTTAAAACATATTTTACACTGTTGTGCAAAATATGAGCAGGAGAGCAAACTCTCAACCCTCAACTCAAAATATCAACTTTCCAACTACATTTTTCTTCTTCCTGTTGTTCATTTGACAAACAGTCCTTTTTACGTTGGCTATGATCAAACAATTTAATGCAAATTTTACAGTAGAATTATATCAATTAGAATCCTATTATTTTAAGTTGAAGCAAATTCAATAAATTCTGAACAATTAATCAAGTTCTAATATAAACACGATGAAATCAAATATGACACAACGGCTAAATATTGAAAAATGTTGTAAAATTACGCTGATGATGTCGTAGCGGTAATCACTTCCAGATCTGCCGAATTTGCTCAACTCAGACTTAACTAAGTCATGAGTATTGTGGATCCGTGGATGACCGAGCACGGCCTCCAGCTGGCAGTCTTTAAAACAGAGATTGTCATGCTGACGAAGCGGAGGAGACCAACTGCCATACCCATGACAGATGGCTCCGTCGAAGTCCAGACCAGCAAGTCGGTCACGTATCTGGGAGTGACCCTGGACACCAAGCTGACGTATTGGGATTAAGGCTCTAGTAGTCGTCACTTCACTGAGTAGGCTAATGGCCAACGGTAGTGCACCCAGTGAGACGCGACGGAGGCTGCTGATGGTAACGACCGATTCCATCTTACTATATGGAGCCGAAATCTGGAGAGACACACTCCGAGCTAAGAAGTTCTGTAAGCGCATTGCCAGCGCCCAGTGCGAGGGTGCCCAGCAAATTGCCTGCAGCTACCACACAGTCTCAGAAAAGGAATCCCGATTTACCTACTAGCGCGAGAACGCAATGAACGCTATCTCTTTCGCTCAGAGCTGGGCAGAACTGAGGCCCTGAAAAACGCACATATGCTCACGCTCCAACTTTGACAGCAACGTTGGAGAGACAGTGATAATGATTATTGAATCTAGGCTTAACCGGAGCCACGGAGAGGTAGACTTTTTCCGTTGTCAATTCTTGACAGGGTACAGTTACTTCAGGAAATACTTGAACAACTCGGAACTTTGTGGGCTTGTAGATGGTCTCTTTTTTAGTAAGCCAAACCTCACATACTCCGTGATGACAGATCACCCAGGCATCTGAAAAGCAGTTTTTTTTTTGCTTTCTACACTAAGGGGGAAAAATATATTTAAAAGTTGAATTGCATCCGCACATGCAGCGAACATGGTTGTCATTGAAAGTACTAATTGTTTGTCATTCAATTATCATGTTATAACAATGTTTAACTGTTTGATTTTTTCACATCGATTGATGTGACATGCGGCTGATAACAGAGATTAGTGCTAATTGATGTTGGTTTTGCTGTCATTCAACAAAATAATATGTTTGCTCATGCGAGACTCTCTATTTGAATATAAGCCCGACAATCCAATTCGAAATTTACAAAACTCTATCGACGACACCTCCTTCAATGTTAAGTTTTGTGGTTTTACTAATTGCCGGCTTTTTCGCAGTATGTGTTTGTCGACAAGCAAATTTTTTTCATTCCCACTATTTTAAAAATCCTTCATTCGTTTTAGGAGCAATGTCGTGCTGACGCCGATTGTTCGGAAAAACCGGAGATGACAGTAAGCAAAGCATACTTTCGGAATTATTTAAATATTTATGAACCTTTTCTTTGCAAAAGATGCTTCGTTATTGCTGCCACATGCCCTTGAAGCTGTTGCACATAATTGATAAATGTGAAAAAGAATTCCCACACGAGAATGGCATTCCGAATTTCGTAAGTAATATTTATTATATAGTATTAAAATAGATTTAAACTAGATATAATAATTGATACGAAAAAAAATGTTTTTCCAAAAATCGACTCATCTATTGTGCAAACTTATCAAAACAACTTCTTTGCGTCTCGTTCACAGTGCTATCACAAATGCATTTTTGATGCGGCGGGCCTCGTCGCGAATGACATTATTCAGGCAGCCAAAGCTGATTCAATTTTATCGCAACTGTACAGATATCATCCAGATTCAACTTCGATTGTCAAAACAATTTTTAAAAGATGTGCCAGCAAAAGTATAATTATTTTCTATCTCTTAAGCATAAGTTATTGTTGCAATAATTTTTCTCGAAGCCTTGGAAAATCAGCAGCATATGTTGGAAAAGCTTGAACAGCATCATATTTCGGATGACTGTAGTCCAGTATCTCTGTTCCTGGCGAGCTGTTTTTTCCCGGAAATAATTAAGAATTGTCCAGTCAGATACTGGCAAAATACCAATGCATGTAACCAAACAAGGGATTATCTTACGTTTTGCATGCAAGATTATGCTTAATGAATTGACTGTTTACAGAGGATTTATTCGTCGTCATTTAAGATGCTGAACTATGATAAATCCTGTAGTTTCAAATAATTGAGCAAAATTGCGACCTGCGGACGATTTACAGATGATAAGATTTTAGCAGATTTATATATGTACGTATGTCGGTTTTTTGATTTAGCTAAATTACTAGCACATTTGTTGTATTATTTCCCATTGGCAACTATCTATGCTTTGATTGTATTCCAAAGCATTGATATTTTGAGTAAGTAAAATAAATGGAATTTACCCATGTATTAGGAAATAAAACAATTATTTGATGATAAAGACATCTGTTTTTGCTTTACAGAGACTTAAGGGGTAACACCTATGTAGAAATTTAAAAAAAATCTGTTTATTTTTGTTTTTGCTAAAATGACAGGGAAATATGTCTAGAATAACGTCTTAAGTTATTTTCAAAGTTATTTACAAAAATAAAATTTTTTTTCCGAGTTATGAGCATAAACGTTGGACGCCCCAACATGCGGTCAGGGCCTATGCGGCGCGCGCACGGCACGTTCTGCTCCAAAGTCCTCATACCTACCCCATGTATCCGTTAGCGACTTTTCTCATTAGTAAATTATCATTCAGTATGACAGGTAGTAGACCAACATTTGCCACAAAAGAGGCAATAAATCAACAAAGCGAAAACGAGAAAAGGGAAAGAGCCGTCCTTTGTTTTCGAACTTTAAATGCGTTTTTCTCGAAACCACATTTTTTGATACGGCCCGCACGATTATTCAGCCAATTTTTATCCGATCAATTTGAAATTTTGGTGCAAGCTTCACAACATCATTTTCTAGGGAAGAACGTAAGATTTTGTTGATAAATTGAAAATTTTCATTTTTACGGCTGATTTTGTACGATTTTTTTTGCAAAAAATTTATTTTTTTGCAAAACCGTACGCCAATCTTTCAAAATTCAATATTTTTGAAAACCCGTACGTACTTCCCTTGTTTTTAGTTCAAACTTTAAGAAAAATTTTGATTTTTGTGTTTCAGACCATTTGCGACGACGAAAAGTTGCGGGCCGTTGAGGCACCTTTGAAAAATCGTCTGATGCTCGTAGCCTGGTACAGCCACCATTTTGTATTTTAGGACGTTGTAAAAATTAATTTGTATACTTCAAAACATGTATAATAAAGCCATGTAATTATTTCTTCAATCAAATATAAAGTTTCCTTGGAAAAAAATGCAAAAAATCACCCTCGAAAACAGCGTTCCACATAGGTGTTACCCCTTAAGGGGTTAGTCCACTGTTAAACTACTCAAATATAACTTTTTTTTTAAACAGCTACCAAAAGAAAACTATTCAAGATATCGATTTGAAATTTTACATACATCTTTATTGAAGATTGAAGTTAACATTTTCATTGGAAAAAAATATTAGAAAACAAAATGGCGACCGCCCCAATGGATCGCCGCAGCACCGCCGAAAAAAAAGCAAATTGCGCCTCGTAAATTCCTGGACAAAATAAGCATCTGTGAACAAATTACCAAAAATACTTCATTAGTTTTGAGTATAAAGGACTGCATGGGCCTAAATTTAGAAAAAAAAAATTTTTTTTGACGATTTGGGAAACATTTTATAACCAATGTTCAAAAGTATACAAAAATTTTTTTAATCGCTTTAGGGCTCTCAATTGTTTAGGGCTCTCAAAACATGTTCTTAGAAAAAAAAATGTATCAAGCTCTTAATATCTAATCACATTAAAAATATTACTTCTAGTATTTCGTGGGATAGATTCTAGTTAAGAGCTGCGTTCAATCTGCGAGGCATCGATTCCACTAAAGATTTTGTGTACTCTGGCTGAATTTGGTTCCACTCTTCCTGCATAGCACTTTTAAGGTCCTGTCTGTTGTAAATTGAGTATTTCCTGATGCCTTTCTCCAACTCTGACCACGAATTCTCTATAACATTTAAGTCCGGAGATTGTGGAAGTGTTTGAATAACATGTGGGCAATTCCAAATGAGCCACGTTTGAACGAGTTGGGAGGAATGCTTAGGATCATTGTCCTGATAAAATCGAAAATTGCAGTAAGTGTGCTTTCAAAATATTCAAATACAGGTGTTTGTCCATGATACTTTCGATGAAAGCCAGATTTCCGACCTCTGCTTGCGACATACATGCCCTATGATATGTGTGTTTCACAGTGGCCCTTAAATGTTTTGGATTGAGATCTGTATTTGGTTGCCTCCAGACGTATTTTTGCCCATCAGATCCAAATAAATTAAATTTACTTTCATCAGAGAAAATGACGATTTCACAAAAAGCAGTATCCTTTCTCAGATGTTTTTGCGATTGATAAAAGGTTTCTTCCGGTCAACTCTTACATTTAAATTGGCATTCCTGAGTGTCCTCCTTATAGTTTGGGGGTTTTATAACAGTCCTTTCAGCAAACTCTGCCAATTTGGGGGCACTCAATGACTCGATTTCCTACACCATTTTCACACAAAAAACGTTCAATAATATGCTGAACCGTTAAAGCACTCCTTTTAACAATTTCAGTAAATTTTTTTTGAGTATTTTCGTCCTTGAAATTGTTTATTATCAACTCTCGCTCTTCAATAGAAGTGTGATGACCCATCGCGAATTAACTGTAGTATTGTTCTTTACAGAATTATGATTTCGTTCAAAAACCAAGATCTGACTAATAGATATCATGTCTGCAATGCGATACTCTACCCTCACAAACGGATTATTGGAACTAGGAGTACTTTTTCTAGGAAAAACCATTTCATATCATTTTGGCTGTGAGGTCAAAATCAGCTCTTATCTGGGTTTTTATTAATTTTTATAGTAAAGGATTATATTTTTTTTGTTATTTTTTACTTAAATGATAAAGACACATTATATTTGTAATTCTTCACAAATGTTTTTCTTTATTTCATTCAAAAGCAGCCAGATATTGATCATTTTTCATAAGATAATTGGCCACATCATTTTGGCTGTCACCCACTATATATATATATATATATATATATATATATATATATATATATATATATATATATATATATATATATATATATATATGTATAAGTATGTATATCAGCAAAATGATTAAGGGAGATCATCTCTAGAGTGGCAGAGAACATAGATGTAACTACATAAGAATTAGTGCAGTGACTAAAATAACGATATAACCCTTTGGCGGCGACGGGTATTTTAGTGAATTTTCAGGTACCCCTATATTTCAATGCAGAGTACATTTTTGTTAGAAGAAAGTAATGGAAATAAAAACTAATTACTTTTTATGGTTATTTATGATAAATAATTGGAAATTTTATACACTATGTGGGCGCTGAGTGCCTAAAAGTAGGCAAAGACTTTTTTTCAAATTTCGATTTGTCATAACTTTTGAGAGATATATTGTATCATCGTGAAATTTGCACAGCACATTAATGTTGACTAAAACTATACATACAAATACGGGGTTCCAAGACTGGGACTACGGAAGGTACGTGGAAAAAAATGTTGGGTCTAGGGGTTGAAGCTGATAGAGAACTTCATCATTAATTTATAATCAATGTGAATACAAGTATGGACTGATTAGCTCTACGACTGACTTTACTTCTCACTAACCCAGGTATAAATTTATAGCTATATGAACTCAAAGCTCAGCACGCGATCTCTTGCCCGAACCTGGATTCGAATCAAGGACCCTACACACTAGAAGCCATAGATCCACTTCGCTACTCAAACTGATTCAATTATAAGCATCGAAAATAACATTTTCAAATTAGAAGCACGCATAAGGACGCATCTAACAAGGAACAGTAGAGAGACACTGGATCAATTTCACCTCTAAGAAAAGGCAAATATGGACGAACACGAAAGACAACTGCAAGTGATGATGCTATTTTGATAAGAAACAGTCAGGCAAATCCTCAGAAAAATTATTTTGACCTTCGGAAGGACTTAGAAGTGGCTGGGATTAAAATTCATGTTTCCACGGTACGTTGAAGGTTGCTTTATTGTGGTCGTAAAGCTCGAAGGCCAATCAAAAAACAGCTTTTGACAGAGCCTATGAAGAAAAAAAGACTTGTATGGGCTACAAAAATTATACAAAGATTGGAGTTCTGAGGACTGGAAGAAAGTACTTTTCTCAGATGAAAGTCATTTTGAGGTGCAGCGCATTAATGTTAGTCATGTGCGGAGGAGTGACAACGAAGAGATATCGCCGAACAACATCAAAGCAACAGTCAAGCATCCTCTAAAAAAATGTTCTGGGGTTGTTTCTCGTATGTCAGCCCCAAATCATTAGAACCGGTAGATGGAATGATGAACAGTGACAAGTACATTACCGTATTGCAACGGAAGGTCATATCTGAACTTAGAAAGCTTTCAGAAGAAGCGAAAAAGGAAAACGTCTTTTTCAGCACGATCTTGCTCCCTGCCACGATTCCAAAAAGGTATACTTTTTATGCAACAATCATATATCCAGTGCTTGGATTGTCCGGAGAATTCTCCTGACTTAAACCCAATCGAAAACCTGTGGGCTATATTAAAAAAAATATAAGAAAAATGGATTGTACTACGTAAGGAAAAATGATCTGTTCAGTAATCAAGACATGGTTTCACGATATTGAAATTAACGAAATTTGCAAAAAACTGGTGCAGTCCATGCCTAAAAGAATTCAAATGGTAATAAAGGCAAAGGGTGGACATATTAAATACTAGAAATAATGAAAATAGAATTGTCCATTATTTTATAAATATTTTAACAAATAAACTTGTTAAAATACAAAAATCGTTGCTTGTTCACATTGATTTGCATCTTACAGAATTTTAGCTAAATTATAGATCCAAGAGCCCTGAAAGCGTAGAAAAAATTCAAAAGGCTGGCGAAATTCAATAATAAAAGAAATGTAAGGGATAAAGGTTGACACAATTGTTCTTGAATATATGCATCTAATTACTCCGAAAAGCTATGAGAATTGAATGAGAAATCCGCACTCAAACTGATTCCAAGCTATCGCTAAAAAACTAGGCAAAACAGTTCACTGACTGAGCAAATATATATTTAAAAATTGAATAACTTACTTGAAGCTTACATACATTTAATCAATGGACATCGATGGACATAACATGCGGATAATAACATATATTAGCAGTTACTGCTTACTGATGCTGACTTTGCTGTCATTCAACAACAGAACTTGTTTGCTCATGCGAAACTCTCTGCTTGAATATAAGCGTGACAATCCAATTCGAAATTCACAAAACTCTACCGACGACAGCTACTTAATTTCGAACATGTTACGTTTCGTTGTTTTGCTAATTGCCTGCTTTTTCGCAGTATGTCTTTGTCGATAAGCCTATTTTTTCATATTCCAACTATTTTAAAAATTATTAATTCCTTCTAGGAGCAATATCGCGCTGACATCGATTGTTCGGTTACACCGAGCAGAAATGTAAGTAAAGCATATTTTCAAAATTATTTAGATATTCAAGACAATTTTTTTTTTGCCAAAGCTGCTTCGCACTTGCTGTGATATACCCACTAAGCTGAGTCAGATAGTTGAGAAATGTGAAAAAGAATTCCCGCACGAGAATGGCATTCCGAATTTCGTAAGTAATATTTATACAAAGTATGAAAATAAATTTAAACTAAATATCAAAATGGATAAGCAAAAAATATTTTCCAAAAATCGATTCATCCATTGCGCAAACTTTTCAAAACAACTTCTTTGCGTATCTATTCTCGTTTACAGTGCTATCACAAATGCATTTTTCGTGCGGCGGGCCTCATCACGAATGACGTTATTCAGTTAGCCAAAGCTGATTCAATTTTTTCGGGACTGTACCAATATTTGCCACAGTTATCGGTTGCGAAAACAGCTTTTCAACAATGTGCCAACAAAAGTATATATATTATTTTATATCTCTTAAGCATAAGTTAGTGTTTCAACAATTTTTCTCGAAGTATCAAAAAATCAGCAACAAACGTTGAAAAGACTTGAAGAACATCATGTTTCGGATGACTGTCGTCCAGTATCTTTCTTCATGGGGAGCTGTTTTTTCCCGGAAACCATTAAGAACTGTCCGGCTACAAAATGGCGAAATACCACAGAATGTAACAACGCAAAGGATTATCTTATCTTCTGCATGCGGAATTAAACTTAAAAATATTATTGGTGAAATAATTGATTATTGTGCATTTATTGATCGTCTTTCAATATGATGGACTCTAATAAATCCTTTGGTATCAAATCATCGAGGCGGGCTCCGGACAATATATTGATGCCAACATTTTTACAAGCTCTCATACATGTGTCTTCTTTTTAATTATATATAGACGGTTAGATAGGACGGTTGTTTTTACTAATTTTCGAAGAAGAACATTAGTATTAAAATAACTTTGGCCAAAAATGAATATTTCAATATATATATATATATATATATATATATATATATATATATATATATATATTTATATATATTTATACATATATATATATATATATATATATATATATATATATATATATATATATATATATATATATATATATATATCATCAAAAAATTTCAATGAGAAAATCTCACGAACGTACCATCCGATTTAACTGAAATTTTCAGGATGCAGTGCTGTGAATGCAGATTAGTGCCAAGTCTCACAAAAAGTTGATAATCTTTAACCCTTTGGCGCCGGCGGCCATTTCAGTCATCTTTTGAACAGACCTATTTTTCTGTCAACAAATAGCTTTCGCAAAAATAAAGTTTATGGAATGAATTTCGACTGTTTTCCGAATATGAATATGATAATTTTTTGAAATTTTCAACCCTATGTGTGCGCTATCCGCCTAAAATGAGATTGGGAAAATTTGAAAATCTTTGAATTGCGATAACTTTTGACCAGACTGTCAGCTCATTATGAAACTTACAGGACATATTGTTGGACAAGAACGATAACTCTCCTCCAATTTACCTATATTTTAAGCATCAAAAACTTATATTCACGAGTGCTCACGGCCCAATAATTAGATACAAATGAAATTTAAAGAATGTGTTTGTATTGAGTATGAAGCGATTTGGAAATACGGGCAACTCTGTGCCAGTGGTGCCATCTTGAAAAATTATAAAGAAAAAAAAACTGCTTTTAGTTCTATGAATTATGATTCAGTTATGAGATTTTCATGAAATTAACACAGTAGATGAATCTTGCTCTAAGCCGTGTTAGGTAGAAATTTGGTTGAAAAATTCGGTTGGTGCTGTCAGCTACGGTTATTCTGGTCTGTTGGGTTTTGAAAATTCGCTCAGCAAAATAAAGCTTTTTGCCGTATAACTTCCAGTGCAGTCATGAAACCAAAACGAATTTCATATGATATATGAAACTTATTATTGGAAATATTCAGAAGGAATCTGATAAAAAACTTTAGAGGGTTGCCAGCTATTGTTGGTTTTATATTTATTTGCAATATATTTATTAAACGGTTTTCCAAAACGGCTATAATTAAGTATTGACAATAAACAACAAATATTAAGTTTTCGAAAATTTGAAAACTTTTGCGACTGGTAACCCTAAATTTCTTTGCACCCCTATAACTTGCAATCGGATCAAAACGAAATTTGCAGAGTAGGTTGATTTCACTGTGATGCAGGTGTGATATATTTTTGCTTTAATGCTAGCAAAAGGTTGGCAGCGCAAGGCGTTTCTTGCTATTTTCTTATCAATAAATGCTTACATTAAGTGTTTATATCGCGAAATTTACAATGAAAATAAGTTACCAATGTTTAAATTTTCCAGTTCCAGAAATTTTTTGGTTCCAAACATCTTTCGTTTTTTGACCCTAAACATCTTTCTATCCCTGTAACTTTCGACAAAATCATCGGATAAAATCGAAATCGATAGAGTTATTTGATTTTGACGTGAGGCAATCATGGGAGACTTTTAGTTGCAGTGCTGGTAAAGTGTTGCAAGCACTGAGCATTTGCTTTGTTTATGTTGTGTTATGCTGCTTTCAAAGTTTTGCAGTTTGGTTTTCCTAAATCTTGAAATTCCTCAAATCCTTTCCAACCTATGAGTTTAAATGCATTGTTAAGATCAAAGTGATTTTGCACTCGAAACAGGTTGGGGCACATGTGGTAGAATATGCACTCAAAATCTGCACGATTCTTCTACTGTTCATCGAACATTAGTATTTCTAGCGGTTCAGGTTCAGGTTTTTCTAATAATATTAATAGTTTTATTGAATTCGTATAGGTGTTGTGTGGTACAATATCTTAAGGTTAGTGTTTACATCTAAATTGTGATTTTAAATTAGCTTTTTTCAGAATGTTTTCCTGCGAGGTGCTTAGTATAGTAATATAAGAAAAACAAGCTTAAAACCTAATGTTGTGCATAAGCTAACTTAAATAAAATTTTAAAAACTAAGATTCATGACTAAACCAACTGCGTATACAGTAACTGTCGTTACAAATTAACAATCAGAGATGCAATCAGAGGATTATTGGATGTTGCGCATTTGTTGAGAAATTTTTGGGTCAAGTGTTTAGAGATATCCAGTACTTTCTTGAGCTGTGCTGAAACGTGCATCCGATTAGTTGAGTAATAAAAGGGTTTGTTAAGAATAATTTTTATTGTAATATTTGTAGATTTTTGATATGTGATATTGCACAATTACTCTATACAGGGCACCCATAGAGAATGATTGGCTGCATTGCACACTTAAAAACAAGCAGTTTGTTTGCAGTTGAGAGCCAGGATTTCCTATTAATAAGCGGATACGAGTAGTAAATGCTCTTCAAAATTTTCGACTTTATTGCTTCGACGTGGGCATGAAAAGTAAGTTTCTGATCGAGTTGGATGCCCAGATATTTAATGTGTTTTTACCATGAAACGGTGGATCCCAGGATATTTACCTGCGGATTTAGCAAGTGTCGCTCGCTTTTTAGTGACGTATATTGCCTGAGTCTTATCGGAATTAATTTTTCGTTTCCATTTGATGCAGAAATTATTAACAATTGAAAGCTGTTGTTGCAGGGTGTTAATTATCACATCTGAAAAGTGACCACTAGCAAACATGGCGGTGTCGCTTGCGCACATGGCGATGTGGCATTGGAGTGTTTTTTCTAAGTCGGACATATAAATGTTGTAGAGAGTGGGGCTTGAAACTGACCCCTGAGGAACTCCGGCTGGTATTACGTATTTATCGGAGAAGGCTTTATACTTAACTCAGAAGGTCCTGGACGAAAAAAGGATTGGATAACCCTGCACAAGTAAACAGGAACAGAAGATTTTATAAGCTTATATATGAGTCCGTCATGCCAAACAGTGTCGAATGCTTTCTCGATGTCTAATGTAACTAAGCCTGTAGATCTATTATCATTGAAGTTATTTTGCACATATTTCACTACTCTACACAGTTGATGCATTGTCGAAAGCTTGGGTTGAAAACCAAATTGAAAATCAGATATTGTTGCAGGCAACTCAATGGATAATCGGATTCTGGAGAGTATAATTTTCTCAAATAGTTTGCTTAGTGACGGCAATAAGCTTATTGGGCAATAGGTTTTAATATTGGAACAACGTACGCATTTTTCCAGGCCGAAGGAAAGTGTCCATATAGTGTCCAAATGGTAATAAAGGCTAAGGGTGGACATATTATATACTAGAAATGTAGAAAATAGAATTGTAAATTATTTTATAGATATTTTAACAAATATACTTGTTAAAATACAAAAATCGTAGCTTGTTCGCATTAATTTGTATCTTACAGCATTTTAGCTAAATTATAGATCCAAGAGCCCTGAAAGAGTAGAAAAAATTCAAAAAGGCTGGCGAAATTAAATCATTACCTGATGTATAAAAGCAATCGAAGGGATATAGTTTCACACAATTGTTATTGACTATAAGCACCTAATTACTCTGAAAAGCTATGAGAGTTGAATGAGAAATCCGAACTCAAACTGATTCCAAGCTATCACTAAAAAGCTAGGCAAAACAGTTCACTGACTGAGCAAATATATATTTAAAAATTGAATTACTTACTTGAAGCTTACATATATTTAATAGACGCGCCAATTGTATGTGCAATTGTTTATTATTCGATTATCCTGTAATAACATTGATTAACTGTTTGATTTTCTCACATCGATGGACATGGCATGCGGATAATAACATATATTAGCAGCTACTGCTGATTGATGCTGATTTTCCTATCATTCAACTTGTCTGCCCATGCGAAACTCTCTGTTTGAATATAAGCGCGACAATCCAATTCGAAATTCACAAAACTCTACCGACGACAACTTATTTTGAAAAATGTTACGTTTTGTGGTTTTACTAATTGCCTGCTTTTCCGCAGTATGTCTTTGTCGACTAGCCTTTTTTTTCATGTTCCAACTATTTTAAAAATTCTTAATTCCTTCTAGGAGCAATATCGCGCTGACTTCGCTTGTTCGGAAAAACCGCAGAGAAATGTAAATAAAGCATATATTCGAAATTATTGAAATATTCACGACTATTTATTTTGCAAAAGCTGCTTCGCACTTGCTGTGATATACCCATTAAGCTGAGTCAGATAGTTGAGAAATGTGAAAGAGAATTCCCACACGAGAATGGCATTCCGAATTTCGTAAGTAAAATTTATACAAAGTATGAAAATAGATTTAAACTAAATATCGAAATGGATAAAAAATCGATTCATCCATTGCGCAAACTTTACAAAACAACTTCTTTGCGTATCTATTCTCGTTTACAGTGCTATCACAAATGCATTTTTGGTGCTGCGGGCCTCATCACGAATGACATTATTCAGTTAGCCAAAGCTGATTCAATTTGGTTGGGACTGTACCAATATTTGCCACAGATATCGGTTGCTAAAACAGCTTTTCAAAAATGTGCCAACAAAAGTATATATATTATTTTCTATCGCTTAAGCATAAGTTAGTGTTTCAATAATTTTTTTCGGAGTATCGAAAAATCAGCAACATATGTTGAAAACGCTAGAAGAACATCATGTTTCGGATGACTGTCGTCCAGTATCTCTGTTCATGGGGAGCTGTTTTTTCCCGGAAATCATTAAGAACTGTCCGGCTAAGAAATGGCAAAATACCACAAAATGTAACCAAGCAAAGGACTATCTTATGTTTTGCATGCGGCATTAAGTTTAAAAATATCCGTAATGAAATAATTGATTATTGTGCATTTATTGATCGTCTTTCAATATGATGGACTCTAATAAATTCTTTGGTATCAAATCATCGAGCACAATTGCGGCCTCCGGACAATATATTGATACCAAAAATTTTACAAGGTCGCATACATGTGTCTTTTTACAAATTTTCAAAGAAAATTAGTATTAAAATCACTTTGGCCACAAATGCATATTTCAATATATGTATATATATATATATATATATATATATATATATATATATATATGTATATATATATAAATATATATATATATATATATATATATATATATATATATATATATATATATATATATATATATATATATATATATATATATATACATATCAATCAGCAAAATGATTAAGGGAGATAATCTCTGGAGTGGCTATTGAGCTGAAATTTTCGGAGGACGGAGATGTATATAGTAGGCAGTTCCATGACTTGCAAAAATTCAAAATTCAAAACATTTTGGCGGCGGCGAGCGTTTAAGTGAATTTTCAGGTACTCCTATTTGCAAGCAGTGTGCATTTTTGTTAAAATGAATGTTTGGGAATGAAAACTTATTATGTTTTAAACTTGTCTGTGATAAAAAGTTGGAAGTTGTAAGCCGCGTGTGGGTGCAGAGTGCCTAAAAGTAGGCAAGGATTTTTTTCAAACTTCTATTTGTTATTACTTCTGACAAAAGCATTGGATCATCGTGAAAATTGCAGAGCGTATTGATGTTGACTAAAATTAAGCACGTATGGATTTCCAAAAAAGTGCGGGTAACTCCATTGCTACGGCAAGCTCCTGAAAAAAAATCCTTCAAATCAGTGACCCTCCTGAAAGTTTTTTTGATTTTAGACAAAAAATTCATATAATTGATAAATTTTAACCTTTTAGTCCGGGGAAATTTAACAAGTTGCTTCGGAAAAATGAGGGGAAAGCTGAATTTTGGTGTGAACTTTGGTACTGGCATGATGAACAAAATGTCAAAAATCCCCATCGATCCAAGTGCTGCGTTTCCTTTTTATACGGGGTCAAAGGTCACCAAAAGTGACCTTTCCTTAATATCTCAGTAACGGTCACGTCTTCAGAAAAACAATGTATGACGAATTTGTAGCTAAAAAATTTCCTACAAAAAAGAATTTACAGCTTTTTCTTGTAATCATAACGGTTTTCGAGATAAATTAATCTAAACATTTGCTACTAACAGCATCCTCTTTCTCAACGGTATGTTGATATCATCCGATTTGGATTAGGACTTGGAATGTTTGTGAGTTTGTCTTTCTATATTTAAGAGGCCCATGAAACAAAACATGTTAACAAACTTATCTAACAGGCTTCAGCGTAGGTGGAAAAGTGTGCTCCGAAAAGTTCTCTCCTGCCCCTTTTCCATAAAATGGTACCCCTGAGCTTTCATCCCAACTCTTCAGGAATGAGCTCGTTGCCTACTCTTTGTCCACTATCAATCAACATAAGATCATTTTTTATCTTGTTAATTGACTATTCTCGACATCGCAGGACCAGCCCTACACCCAAACCCTACCCACATCTTAACAACCCCCGCAAACGACCCACCCCGAAATAACCGGTTTTTTTAGTTTTTTTTTCCATTTTTTTCTCATGAACGAGCAGGTCAAGGTCACGTAATTTCAGGTGCAAATTGGTTTCGAGACGTGTCATATTCCTTTGGCGCTATGCAGTCATCACAGGATTGGTGAAAAACTGATTATTCGGGGATAGTCTGCAGCGGGTTGAGCAAAGGAGGGCGGGGGTTGGTGGGAACTTTTCGGAGCCTGTTAGATAAGTTTGTTAACTTTTTTTTATGATCCTCTTTAATATAGAAAAACAAACTCACAAACATTCCAAGTAGTAATTAAAATAGGATAATATCAACATGCCGTTGAGAAAGGGGATGCTTAATGATAGCAAATATTTAGATCAATATATCTCAAAAACCGTTATGGTTACAAGAAAAAAGTTATGAATTTTTTTTTGTAGGAAATTTTCTAAGCTACAAATTCGTCATGCATTGTTTTTCTGAAGACGTGACCGTTACTGAGATATTTAGGAAAGGTCACTTTTGGTGACCTATAACCCCGTATAAAAAGTATCGCAGCACTCGGATCGATGGGGACTTTTGACATTTTGTTCAACATGCCAGTACCAAGGTTCACACCAAAATGCAGCTTTCCCCTAATTTTTCCAAAGTTTCGCCTTTTTTATGTCGGATTTCACTGGGCTATTTGTACATCATGTCAAATTGAAATTTTTAAAATTCCGATTTGCACAAGAACGGCAACCCATCACCAAGTTACCTCTATTTACAGGATATGTTGGTATTAACTGGGACCAGGTCTGACAGAAGTGATTTTGAAACGCGGGTAACCCTGTGGCAGTAGCACCGTCTTGAAAAATCACTGAGAAAAAATAGCTTTTTTGGCCTATAACTTCCGATTCAGCCATCATATTTGAACAAAATTCACACAATATTTGGATCTTACTTTAGATAACTTTAGATAACAATTTGGTTGAAAAAATAGAATAGAGTTGCCAGCTATGGTGAATTTTGTCTCCTATATCTTGCGAATTTGCTCAGCAAAATAAAGCTTTTTTCCCTATAACTTCCGGTGCAGTCATGAAATCAAAACGAAGTTCGTGCAGTAAATGTACCTTAATGTGAACCAAATGTCGTAGGAATTTCGTAACAAAAATCGTAAAAGGGCTGCCAGCTATGACAATTTTTGTAATTTTTTGGAATTTCTTTGCTAAGCGATTATGTCATTAGATTTGCAAATGGGAATGATCCTGCAATGAAAATTAACAACAAATATTAACGCTTTAAAAATTTGAAAAGTTTTCAAATATTAACGCTTTAAAAATTTGAACACCCTCTAATTATTTTCACCCGTATAGCTTCCAGCGTAGTGATTCAATCGAAACGAAATTTACTTAACGTGAAGCAGATTTGGTATATATTTTGCTTTGCTGCTAGCACAGGGTAACCAGCATCAAACATTTTCGTAAATATTGCACCAGCAGATACTTCAAATTACATACTCATATGAAAAGCATTTGCAATAAAAATAAGGAACCAATTTTTAAATTTTCCGTTTTTTTTTAAATGTTTCGGATGGCAGCCGCAAACAACGTTTAACCGCTGAAACTTTCGATGAAATCCTCCGATGAGAACGAACTTCAAAGGATAAGTTGATTTGAGTATGAGCTAGTTATGGTAAACTTATTGCTGCTTCGTTGGGAAAGTGTTGCCAGCACTGAACATTTTCATCATTTATGTTATAGGAGATGCTGTCGAAAAATGGTTTTTGTTGCTTTGTGTAAGAAATTATTGATATGGCATTACAAAAGTGTGTATTACGTCTTTCCGCATTTTGTGGTCACTCAAGGATTATTTCTAGCGGTTCTGATGCGCTTAAGTTTACTCATTTTAATTTGTCTATAGTACCAAAACAACAACAAATTGAAAACCAAATTACAATTACATTTCTACATGTCAGCAGCCTTTCATGTCTGGTTGTTCATTCAATATGGATGTTATCAGAAAAATAAAATTATTTGGTCTAAGAATTTAAAGCAGCAAATAATTTTTTTTAAATAATGGTTCTTGAATAATGGAATTTTGGCTTCCTGAAATGCCAAAATTTTAGAGCTTATATTTCAAGTCGGTCAAAAGCTTCGCCGAAGTCAGTGTATATAGTATTGATTTGACGCCGTTTTTCCATATTGCAAAGCACATTCGGGACTATTATCATTAGGTTGGAGGTAGTAGACCAGCCTTTCCTGAAGCCTTATTGTTGCTCGTTAAGGAGACGATCAATAACAATTGTAAGTTTGTTACAAACAGTTTTTTCAAAGAGCTTAGGTAAAGCTGACAAAATGGCGATATCTCTATAATTTCCAACTGAGTGTTTATCACCACTTGTAAGAATTGTCGTGATACGGGCTGATTTCCAGAAACGGGGATTGCACCGCATAACAGTGATTTATTGAAAATTATATACATACAGAATTTATCAGCGATGGACAACTGGCAGATTTCAGAAAGTGGCGCGTTAGATGATCCTCTAAGTGGACAAAACACTTCTTGAAAATGCTCGGCAAACAAATCGCATATTTTTTGTGGATCAGAAGAAACTGAGTTGCAATTGTACATGGACGTATGATAATCCGGAGATTTTTGCTTGATGCTCATGAAATCGAAAATTTTTTGGGGTCGTGGAATATATTTTCGCCAACTATATTTACATAGCTTTCATATGCTTGATGAGCTATGTCATTATATTTAGATAGAAGGTAAGCTGTCAATTAACTAGAGAGCCAATTCTGGGAAATTTGTCTGAAAAATTTGCATAAACTAGGTCCAGAGAGGAACGTGAGAAACTTTAGCACCGCAATCAATTCACTTTGAGCAACTGCAGAAATCGATATAACAGAAACTGGTTACCGTCACGGTGAAAAATTATTTTGACAAAGACATTTATGTTTATTTAAGGAAATGAGCTTGATGTGGTACTTGGAATTGAGCAACAAGGCAAACATAAAAGAGGATATCGTTAAAAACGTGAAGATCTACCGTAATTGTTTGTTTCACTTTCAGGCCTGATAGTGTTTATTCTAATAAATTTAGTTAATATAACTACTTTGCACTACTATTATATACAGATACGACAACGCAGCTTGCATGTTTTCAGCACAAATAAAGCGCTTTCGAAGTCAATACTTTCGCAATATCTGGCAAACTATGCTAAAAATAAGTAGTAGTTTAAACATTGGCGAAAGTATATTTTTCGCCACAATACTAATACAGCTAAAGATTTTGTAAACGACCAAAAGTAAACATTGAGACTAAGTTTCTGCTGGTACCGAAAACGTAACTACTCATTCATAAGCAACAGCTACCACAAAGTCAGTTAAAATACTCACTTTCAAATTTCATATTTTCATGTAAACAACATTCAGCTATTTAAATATAACTGTGTTTACTTTTCTGCTTACCATGGTTTTACTAGAAAAAATAAACTACCACACGTCTCTAGTTAGCCAAAATACATTTCATAATGTTCGTTTTCAGTTAATTATTTGGTCATTGCGATTGAGTGAAAATTTAAAGACATTTCTATAGACATAGCATTGAAACTTTTCGAAAGAAGGTAAGTAAATATACACTATTCAGTTGATGATTAAAAATTCAATCACAGGGACCTAACAGTCAATGGATTGCAATTAGGACTTAATTTATTTGAAACTACCGAAAGTTGTTATATTTGCAAGGAGAGCTGATTATTTACATGAAAGTTGAAAATAATTTTCTAGGAGTTGTTGTTTGGTTAAAATACAAATGTATATACTGGAAGTATATTTTTGATGCTAATTGGAAAAGAGATAATATTTACGCTGTAGCGGAAAATGGGGAATGGTATTTAAGTTATCTCATTTATGGTAATTTTAGGTGTGTCAAGGCCAAGAGAATGTTGGTGAATAGAGACATATTAAGATGTTAGCTACAATTATCTGAGAGTTGAATGTCTATGTTCCTCATAGCTAAGTTGCAAAAATTTATTTAACGCAAAAACGGTAACGTGGGGTGAAAAAACACCCCGAAGCGGTTTAAATCTCACGCCAAACGAAAACGGCTTACGTTTGCGACTCGGGACCTTTAGCAAGTACGTGATTTGCGATACAATTTGCGATATTTCCCCACTGATTACGATAGCAATATCAAAGTCCAAGTTGAAACAAGACAGCAACGCCGCTACGATCAGATACGTTTCTCATTCCCACTAGGCAATATGCATGTGCTTTGCCAAAGATACTATTTTAACGAATGGCAATTTATGCCTTATTGATTTTCTGAAAATCTATTCTGAGTATAAAAATGTTAAGTGATAAGATAGTTAACGCGGAATACTACTTTCGATACAATTTGGCGAGTCAAAGGAATATCTCCGACGCTCTTATGCAATCCACTACAGAGAATTTCGTTTGTCGCCAGCAAATGTTCGCTGCGCTTACTGTTTCTTGATGGGATTATACGCACGTCAACACATTCTCACCTATCAACTAACACGGATATATACATTCTCACCTGTAGTTTGAGAGTATGCTTTTCTCACTTTTGCATATGATAAAGTGAACTTATTTTGGTTTTGGTTCTTCTTAAATGCCAGCTGATGGTAAATCCTTCACTCCCTGCCAATCTCTTCCATCAATCAATCACGTACTTTCAGTGCTATTTATTAGTTCTTATGCTATGCCTTTACTATAATTCACTTCCATTACCCGGGAGTAGGGAGTGGCACGCGCTAGACATGGGTAACGCAGCAAATTTTGAAGCGCTGATACACTGATACCGGCGCCAGCAGTAGTATCAGCGCACTGCGCTGATACCATTGCGCTATGATATCACGATCGAATCGCTTTTCATAATGCTTGCTTGAAGTACACATGCAGCCTGTAAAACTCAAATGGCTTGAGTCGAACCGATCGGAAAAGAAAATATGAGCTGGAATGTTATTGATTTTCCGTTCGAGCAAAACTCTCATACAAAAATTTGAATGAATTTAAGTTTTACATTAGCTATTTGAACGCAGTGTTAGCTTTTCGAAGGCAAATCAAATAAGCTCGTGGAAACGTGCGTACGCGTAGGTATATTGCTTTGCATCAAACACACTTGAGGTATGTAAGTTAACACGAGCTTCCGGTCAATCGCGACTAACGCATTCTATTTAGGTCATACGATATTCCATAAATTGACTATCACCCGCGTTTGCATTTTTTTCCTCGTTTCACGAAAATATTCATTTATTGCCTGAATCAGTTAACACGAGCTTCCGGTTAATCGCGGTTAACGCATTCTATTTAGGTCATACGATTCCATAAATTGATTATCACCGCGTTGCATTTTTCCGCGTTTCACGAAAATATCCATAAATTGCTTGAATCATCAAATGCGATAGAATTCGGTGCATATTAGTAATTAAGTCACGTTTGCATGTTAAAGCATATTTCGATTTTAGAATATAAGCTGAATTGTAATTACAAATAAGGTTCAGTTGAATTTTGGTATCAATAAAGAGTGCAACTTAACGGGTGTTGTTCTTTTTTTTACAATCCGGCGGACGAAAACCCTTAACTGGCGCCCGAGCAGAATTTGTATAGTATACCGTTGTTTGAACCATTTGAATATCAAACTCAAACATACGTACGTGGACCGTTATCCGGAAAAAAATAAGTTGTGCGCGCTAAAATAATAGTTATATTGCCGCGAATAAGGTGTGGCGTAAAGGCAGACTTCGAGAAGGTGATATCCGAACCAACGAAGCCAAGGAACAGCGCAAAGCACATCTTTGGAGAAATTTTAACATATTCAACCCGACAGCAATTGGTGATCGAAACCGTGCCCTAGTAGGCCCTGGGAAAATCGTAGCGGTGAATTTTACATCCAGCAGCTAAACGGGACTTTGCGGACGATCCAGCAGACAGATGGCGAGAATCATTTTCCTGGTGTGAGTCAATTCATTATACTTGTATATTTTCAAAAAATAATCGATACAAACCGAATATTAATGTTTGTTATTGCCAAACAATACATATTAAATTCAAATACAAGATTAAATATCGATTTTACATATTGTTATTCTATATATATTAATCATTTAAGTATCAGATTCGAAAACCTGTGTTTTATACATATGCTATATATTATATTTTTGAAAAAGTGTTAAGTTAAGAAGTGACCGTGTGTGAAGATTTGTGTAAACCGTTTGCTACCGCATTTGTTTTCGCGAAATTCGAATTACGTAGGAATCGGTTATTGGTGAAACTCCGCTCTCTACTGCGTTGCTTCTTTCGATTTTGAGATTTTGTCCCTATTTCTTTTTTACTTTCTCAAAAAATACACTCCATTAATATGGAAGAAATCCGCCGTACCATTGTCCAACTGACCGGGGCAGTAAATGCTCAGATCGAGCAATTTAAAAGTTTAGAAGCGCGAGTTATCCAATTAGAATCGGCAAGCTCTCAGACCGACCAAATTCAAACTTTGGAAGATAAACTTAACCATTTGGAGTTATTCAATATTAACTTCGATCAAATTAGAAATTTAGGAGAAAAATTAAACCAATTAGACTTGTTGCAAATCGATCAAGTGAAAAATATCGAGGCGAGAGTGAATATGTTAGAAGGTGAGCGTAGGTTGGTTAATAATCAACCACAAACAGATTTATTGCGTCCAAGGACCGAACAGGATCTTGACGCAATAAAGAAGCTTCCCGATTCCGTGAGGGATCTTCAGGTTTTTGAGGGTAATCCTGTGCAGTATGTGTCTTGGGTCCATAGTGTAGAGACTGTATTGCAAGACTATGAAATAGTCAAGGATAAACCTATATTTAGAGCCATTCTAAGGCACATTAGACAAAAAATCAGAGGTCCGGCTGATGCCGCTCTGGTATCATACAATATCTTTGACGACGACTGGTCCAGCATTAAAAAATGCTTATCGCTCCATTATGCTGATAAGCGTGACGTTAGGACTTTGGAGCACCAGCTTCACACTATGTATCAGAAGAATATGAGTGTTGATGAATTTTACGCTCAAGTAAATCATCAGCTCTCACTCCTGATAAATAAGATCAAAACAGAAGATCATTTGCCAGAAACGATTAACGCCCTGACCGAGAATTATCGCAATAGGGCGCTCGATGTCTTTATAAGGGGTTTGAACGGGGACCTCTCCAAGATGCTGATAATTCAAAAGCCTCAAACCCTACCTGAGGCATATGCATCTTGCCTTGAGTTCCAAAATTTAAATTTCAGGAACACCCCAATACACCAAAGAAATTTCAAAAACACGGTATCGGCCCCTATGAATCAATTTTTTAACTCGCATAGAAATCAAACCACAATAGATAATCGGCAACCCACTTTATCTGATAGAATCAGAATCTACAATAAAAACCGTAATCCGTATCCAGCCGCTTACAACAGCCCACCCATTGTGCGTAATGATCCACCACCCAGACCCATTCATCCGAAACCCCCTGTCCCTATGGATGTCGATAAATCCATCCAAACTCGTCAAATAGACTACCAAAATAGACCATCTCATCCCCAGGCCTATAAGCGCCCCAATAACTCTGTACAATATCCAATGAAATCACAAAGGCTTTACAATCTGCAGACGTCCGACGAAAACTACGGTTGCAATGCGGAGGAAGTGACGGACGATTACAGTCCCCATAACGAACAAGATCTTGAACCTGAGACGGGAGGAGAAGCCGAATATTTCGAGGACAACCTGGACATAAATTTTATGACGGACGCCTCTCCAGCGTACCATACATAGAGTATAATTCTGGAAACAATCAAATTCTGAAATTTTTAATAGATACTGGGGCCAACAAAAATTTTATTTCTACAAAAATATCGCTGGGCGCAATACCTGTCGAAAAGCCCTTCAGCATTAATTCCGCTGCTGGAGATATCCCTATAGACCTAAAAGTCAGCGGTCGATTTTTTGAGAAGTTAGGTAATGACACAATTCTGGATTTCTATGTGCTACCTGGACTCAAATCTTTTGATGGTATCATAGGAGACGATACACTGAAAGACTTGGAGGCAGTAATAGATAGGAAAAACGATATTCTCAAAATTAAACCTAATATTAGAATCCCTTTGAAATCTAAAATTTCTAAGCGGGTATATAACATCGGAATCAAATGCGATCATCTAAGTGCTGACCTAGCAGACAGGTTGCACAATGTATTAACGGAATTCCCGAATATTTTTGGCCCTATAAATGACAAGGAAACAATTGAGACTAACGTCAGAGCTGAGATAAAAACTTCTACATCCGAACCGATTTATTCTAAATCATACCCTTACCCAGTCCATTTAAGAACAGAAGTTGAGAATCAAATTTCGAAGATGCTGCAAGATGGCATCATTCGCGCTTCTAAAAGCCCATACAACTCACCCCTTTGGGTTGTACCAAAAAAGCCAAAACCATCTGGCGAAAAGCAATACAGATTAGTAATTGACTTTAAACGACTGAATGCGGTAACTGTACCTGATACCTACCCCATTCCAGACATAACCAATACATTAGCAAGTTTGGGGAAGTCGAAATATTTCACCACCATCGACTTAACATCTGGTTTCCACCAGATAAGGATGAAAGAAAGTGATATCCCTAAAACGGCCTTTTCAACAGCAAATGGGAAGTACGAATTTACGAGGCTTCCGTTCGGCCTCAGAAATGCACCCGCCATATTCCAACGAATGATTGATGATGTGTTAAAACCCTTCATTGGTAAGGCGTGTTTCGTCTATATTGATGATATCATCATACTAGGCGAAACTGAAGACGCGCACTTGGAAAATCTAAGAACTATATTAACACATTTGGAAAGGGCAAATCTCAAGGTGAATGCGGAAAAATCAATGTTCCTTAAAACCCAAGTCGAATTTCTGGGCTATATAATCTCTCAAGAAGGAATCTTGCCTGATCCAAAGAAAATCGCTGCGATCACGAAGATAAAGCCTCCAAGCAACCTCAAGGACCTAAAATCATTTCTTGGGCTGGCTTCATATTATCGGAAGTTTGTAAGAGACTTTGCCAAAGTCGCAAAGCCCTTAACACAACTAACTAGAGGCGATAATGCTCAAGTGAAGGCCAACCAATCCAAAAAAAGGAGGATAGAAATGGGAGACTCGGAAACGAAGGCTTTCAATGACTTGAAAGAACTCCTTACGTCAACCGAAATCCTTGCATTTCCCGACTTTAGCAAACCCTTTATTCTGACCACAGATGCATCAAATCATGCGATTGGAGCTGTCTTGTCTCAAGGGGAAATTGGGAAAGACAGACCAATTATCTATATATCAAGATCTTTGAATGAAGCGGAAGAAAACTACGCTACTGGGGAAAAAGAAATGCTTGCTATCGTCTGGGCCTTAGATAAACTGAGAACATATCTCTATGGAGCAAAGAAAATAAAAATCCTTACAGACCATCAGCCATTAACGTTTGCCTTGAGCAACAGGAACTATAACGCCAAATTGAAAAGGTGGAAATCGCGGATTGAGGAGTATAACTACGAACTGGTTTATAAGCCTGGCAGAACCAACGTAGTGGCCGATGCTCTCTCTAGGCTACCATTGGAAGTGAACATCCTCACCGACGATTCGGGAACAGCTCATAGCGCAACGGAAGACAGCAGCGATCTTATACCTTGCTGTGAAGCTCCCATTAACGTGTTTAAGAGACAACTCATATTCTCTGAAGGTAAAGATGTAATTGCTCATGAAGAACCGCACCCAACATACCACAGATATTTCATTCGTCTAAAACAAATAGATAAATTAAGTTTAATAAAGTCACTTAAGGAATATTTGCACCCAAATGTTATAAATGGGATAAAAATCCCGGAGAAATTTATTCAGATACTTCAAGAAATTTACAGGGAAAACTTTAGACACTTTAAAACACGAATCACACAGCGGATTGTCGAGGATATCTCTAACGACGACAATAAACTTAGGATTATACAGGATGAGCATAAAAGAGCTCACAGAAATGGGAGAGAAAATAAGCAGCAAATACTGGAGAAGTATTACTTTCCAGCAATGAGCAGGATGATCAAGGCATACACCACAGCATGCGAAATATGCAACACTTGCAAGTACGACCGCCATCCATACAAGCCAGAATTGCAGGAAACGCCTATTCCACAGTACCCAACCGAAATATTGCACATGGATATAGCAACAATTAACGGGGAGAAATTTCTAACCTGTATCGATAAATTCAGTAAATTTGTCAAGTATTTTGCCATTAAAAACAAATCAGCTCTACATCTTCGAGAAAAGATTGCCAAATTATTGCACTACTTCACGGTTCCAAGACTGTTGGTCTCGGACAATGAAGGAAGTTTTATTAGCCCCACTATCTTAAACTTTATCGAATCATTAGGTATTCAGGTGTACTTGGCGCCGCCACAGAAAAGCGAGGTGAACGGAGCCATTGAGCGTGCTCATTCAACAATTTTAGAAATAATTAGATGCCTTCAGAAGGAAAACCCGAATCTCACCCTCAAGGAAATCATTAATATATCTGTAGATAGATACAATAATACAATTCATTCAATAACCCAGGTTAAACCATCAGATATATTCTTTGGTAGGTCTCAGCGAATCAATTATCAGAATTTAACCGACTTTAAAAACCAACTACATCAAAATCTAAAAGCTGAAATCTATCGAAAACAGAAAAACCAATTAGACACCCATAATACCAAGAGGTGTAAAGCTAAACAATATAAGTCAGGAGACATTGTCTTTAAGAAGAACAAACAAATTAAAGCTAAAACGAAACCTCTGTTTGAAACGGAAACGATTTCCAAAGATAATCGCGTAACAGTCACCACAGCTACGGGCAAGCGCATTCATAAATCACACCTCAAAAATATACCAACCATTACAACCTAGCCCGTACACCTTTTTAACCACCCTTCCTTTCAGGCTATTCCTATGGAATGTACATGCATTCGTGGACATTTATAAGTACACTGGCCCAGTAATGACCATGCGGCGGGGATTTGGCAGGATCATCAGTGGAAACTTTAAAATCATACACACGATCAATTTAACAACATACGACGAGATACTTGACAGCGCTAAGCTAACAATTCGGCGCGACCTTAACAGGTCCAGCGTATTGATCCCACAAATCCACCATCTAGTGTCCCAAGTGGAAGGACTACTCACTCAACTTCATCCACCCAAATCCAACCTAACCCCAAATGCACGCATATCAAGGCGATCCATCAACTGGATAGGATCTGCGTGGAAATGGATAGCGGGCAGTCCCGACGCGACCGACTGGGATAATATTCTAAGAGCTCAGAATGGAGTGATTCAAAATAATAATAAACAATACAAAATCAATAAGCACCTCACAGAACTCTCAACCAAACTAATAGATAGTTACAATAAAATTGTCCACGATATTAGCATGCACAACAATGACAAACTTGAACAACTACTCTTTAATAAACTAGGTTTCCTTAAAGACGAAATAAAAGAAATAGTGCTGGCATGCCAGCTAGCCAAACGTGGTGTTGTTAATTCAAACATCTTATCTAATACCGAAATCAATAATATCATCTCGCAGGTTGAAACATTGCCCTACGAAAATGAAATTCAAGCAATCGAATATGCTACGCCTATTGTGCTTCAGAAAGAATCATTACTTTTGTATGTTATATGTCTGCCTACAACGGAAAAAACTACTTTCAACCATATCCTAATTCGCCCCACAGTTATGAGCGATAAAGCTATTTTTCTCAATTACTCAAGCCTCCTTGTATCGCGGGAAGTGCGGTATGGCGTTAAGACAAGCTGTGTAGTTATGCAGAACATAACCATTTGTAATAGGAACCAAATTCAAAAATTAGATTCAAATGATTGTATTTCACAAATTCTAGACGGAACAAACGCACTCTGTGATTATTACTATCAAAACAGACCTATTGTGGAAGTTATTGACGAAAACATAATCTATCTCAGTAACTTTCAAGGTAAACTTTGCCATCAGGGCAAAACTCAATTCCTAAACGGAAACTTCGTTATCAACCTCCAAAACGATACAGTAGAAATTAACGGTATTCAATATACCAGCAAGGAAGTAAGGACCATGCACCTTTTGCCTCCGATCCTACGAGGAAACCTCACGGAAAAGGATATTAAGCTTGATCTGGAATACCTTCACAAACTTCATTTGGATAATGTCGACAAATTAGGATATTTTTCATTAAAGAATACAGTATCTATTATATCTGATGTACTAATTGTTACTCTCATAGCAGTGCTTGCACTGTTATTTTTCATTTTTCGATCTAAAGCTTTCATTATGAAATTACAGCCTAATGTGTCCTATACCTACCCTGATCCCGTTAGACATCCCTTCGATAAAATTTGAATCTGTGGGACACAGATTTTTTAGGCGGGAGGAGTTAACACGAGCTTCCGGTCAATCGCGACTAACGCATTCTATTTAGGTCATACGATATTCCATAAATTGACTATCACCCGCGTTTGCATTTTTTTCCTCGTTTCACGAAAATATTCATTTATTGCCTGAATCAGTTAACACGAGCTTCCGGTTAATCGCGGTTAACGCATTCTATTTAGGTCATACGATTCCATAAATTGATTATCACCGCGTTGCATTTTTCCGCGTTTCACGAAAATATCCATAAATTGCTTGAATCATCAAATGCGATAGAATTCGGTGCATATTAGTAATTAAGTCACGTTTGCATGTTAAAGCATATTTCGATTTTAGAATATAAGCTGAATTGTAATTACAAATAAGGTTCAGTTGAATTTTGGTATCAATAAAGAGTGCAACTTAACGGGTGTTGTTCTTTTTTTTACAATCCGGCGGACGAAAACCCTTAACTTGTATACTCAACTCATATCTTTGCGCCGCGCCAAGCCAAATGGTGTTGGCATTGCAAAGCGGCGGCGCCAACACCATTGAGACCGAAGTGCGTTACTGCGCTACTGATACCGACACTCGGTATCAGCGCAGTGGTATCAAGGCTAGTGCTTCAACGAAATTGCGCCGCGCAGCGCTGCGTTACCCATGTCTAGCATGCGCAGTCTCGAGTAGTAAACATTAGAAGTGTGAGTGGGGTGTTTTATCACCCCACGTTACCGTTTATGTATGCTTTTTGTTATTAGCATGGAACATACTTTTACTGTTGGAAAAAAACGGCATAAAAAAACGACATAAAAAAACGTTATCAGAAAGCGTTCCACGAACATTGGCTGTGTTGGTGTGTGCTTGGTTGCTATAAATAGCGTGTTCTGGAAATGAAAAGGTTTGTCGTGTTTTGTTGCTTGTAGTATAATTAACTTAATACGTTGTGTAAACTTTAAAATAACAAGTGAAAATACTAAAATAAAAACGCTTATCCAGATATCGCGTTTGTATTGTTGTTAAGCTCGTAAAAGTATGTTCCATATTTTTCATGTTTTAGCCTGGTAAAAATGCGAATCGCAGAGCGATTCGGACATCCCGAGTGAGCGCGAAGCGCGAGTGAGGGAGGGGGGTCCAGGGGGGCGAAGCCCCCCGGCGAGGCGCGTAGCGCCAAGTTTTTTTTAAGTTTTCTTTTATTAATTTTAACTTTTATTTTTGTTTGTAATTTTTGGGTAAGTATTACGTGTACAGTGCCCACACTATATAGATATATATATATATATATATATATATATATATATATATATATATATATATATATATATATATATATATATATATATATATATATATATATATATATATATATATATATATATATATATATATGAAATAATGCAAAGCTCTTCGGATGTTGTGGTCCAGTTAAACACACAAGATGAAGACCCTGCTGCACCTAAAGATACACCAAATGATGAAGATAATTTTACAGAAGAGGAGGATGACACGGGATCGGAGCAAAGCGGTGAATCCGAGAATGAAGGAGCCGTAGCTGAGAGTGTGGAAGTTGAGGTATGTAAATAATATTCTTTTTAGTAAATTTGATGCGGGCAAAAATATTTTGCAGTTGTTTTTTTTAATAATTTATAGGCGGAAGAGTCGGATGCGAGTGAGTCAGGTGCGGAAGAGCCGGATGCAGCAGATTCGGAATCAGAAGAGTCGGATGATGATGTTTCAATCACAGCTCCAGCAAACAAAGAACCACTTTATACAGAGGGAAGCGGAGGTCAAGGACGAGGACGGAAACGGGGCCGAACGAGCACGCGGGGCCATGAGGCAAACGGTGCATCACAACAAAACTCGTGAACCAGTGGTAGTAGGTGTGGACGACGGAGGAGTACTGTGAAGGCGAAGAAAGATAGTCACTCCACGTCAAGGATTGTCAACCACAGGCCCCATAGTCTCGATTTTTCCGACTCCTATAGGACGTGCAAAAGAGGTAACAACTCCTTATCAGACTTGGAGTTTATATTTCGATGAAGCCACATTTCTGAAAAGTGTCCAGCATACAAATGAAGAAATTGACAGATATACAGAGGAACGAGAAATAAACAGAACGTTGGACATATGATACAAACATATTGATCTAATTGAATCAAAGGCTTTTATTGGCCTAAAAAACCAATATGACCTCTCTTGAAGATTTATGGGATATGAAAATCGGTGGCATCAGATATCGTGCCGTTATATCCCATAAGAGATTTCGTGTCATTACGCAAGATAAATTTGCTCTCATACGAGAAATTTGGGACTCCTTCATTGAAAAATGTAGGACCCTATACAGCCCCGCCAAGTACTGCACCATTGACGAACAACTTGTTATATTTGTCGGTTTTTAAATAAAGAAAACATATGTTTACTAAACAGTAACTTCACTTTTATTCATAAACTATCGTTTCAATAAACACGTGGAGTCTTATTAATTCTAATCAATGTAATCGTAGAATCCGTCCTTCTTGTATGCTGATTGCTAAGCAACTGCCTTTTTGCGCTATCGGACTCTCCCAAGTTTGGGCAGCCACGCGTCCCCACTACTCGCTAATTAACTCAACTCCGAACACAACTATTGTCTTTTCGTGGGCGCTGCCCATTTAAAGTGTATAGTGGTCGAAAACCGGATAAATATGGGGTGAAACTAGTCAATTTGAATGACTCAAAAACTTTCTATATGATGGATGCAATCTCGTATATCGGTAAATTGAATTTGGACGATAAGTCGGAAAAAGTGTCACCGTACTATGCCAGGAAGTTGAGCAAGCTATTATATGGAAGCAGCAGAAATATAACATGCGATAACTGGTTTTGATCAACCGAAATTTCTGATCAGATGTTAGACCATGACCGCACGATGGCTGGGACCCTGAACAAGAATAAACCTCAAATACCACCTTCTTTGAAGATTGCTGGTGCAGTAGGGAGTTCAAAATTCGCTTTCGACCAAAATAAAACTTTGGTATCCTTCACTACCCAAAAGGAATAAGGTGGTTCTTGTCCTATCAACATTCAATCGATTGCAGGAAATCGATCAAAATACCAATAAACCAGAGATTGACATATTTTACAACATGACAAAGGTGGCACGGACAATTTCGACCAGATGTGTCAGGAATACATGACAGCGCGAAAAACAAAAAGATGGCCAATGAAAGTTTTCGTGGGGATGCTGGATCAATCAGGGATACATTTTGTCTTGATAGATAATATCAATGCCGGAAACTCTCACTCACCAGAAGATATTTCTTAAAAAGTTTGATCCAAGACCTAACATTGCCCTATTATAAAGAAGAGGAAAGACCTGACTTCTCTGCCGACGCAAAGTTTATTTTGTATGCAAGAAATGTTGGATGAAGGACCAATCCGACGACCCACAACAGGAACAACGAGACAGTGAAGGTGTGTTCATTGCCCTAGAAATGCTCTTCTTGTATGGCATATGTGTCCAGAAATCGCTATGTATGTACTTTTCGCAATGATGATATATGTATTTTTTATATTATGGTGGTGTATGTGCTCTTTGCTTTCCAATGAAGCCAGTTTTTTCCAATTTGAACGAAAATCTTACTAATAATACCCATTTCCGCGGCAGAAATCGATTTTTCGAGATCTTACAATTTGCCCACTTGGATTTCTTAAAATAAATACCTTTTTTCAGAACTGGAAAAAAACAACTGGAAAACACAAATCTTAAAGCATAGTATCTCTGCTTAATAATCCCGTTGGATTGACTCAATTCAGTTGAAAATTGATTAAGATATCGTAAGTTTACGAAAAAAAATTCATTTTGCTGATTTTTTTACGTTTTTCGCCCTTCATACTAATTTTTCTCTCATCCTATAAACTTTGTCACGTGATTCTACATTTAAAAACGAAAAAAATGAGCCTCCATAGAACTCTCATAGTCATAATGGGTGCGAGATACGAGTTTTTAGAAATTGGGGTGTTTTTTCACCCTACGTTACCAGAATAGGGTGAAAAAATTAGCGTTACCGCCCTGGGGTTAAAGAGGATTGTGTTTGTAATTAATGTGAAAAAATAATCGACCAATGATTCATAATATAGGTATAACATATCAGGCTGAAAAGGAATTTAGATTCCTAAAATCTAGAAGTTGAATCTCCCAAATTTAAATGTCGCTTGCATCAAACGTTTTTCGGAGAGAAGCTAGCAATAAAAAAATTAATACAAATTTGCAAATAAAAAAATGTATCAAAGATCTGCTTAAATCGAAGCTGAAAACAAATTCAAACACTACTGCCTACCATTTGGGTTTCGCTTCAATGTAACACTTAACATTGTCTAACATTTACCTATCACCTACATACGGTGTTACATTTTACCTTTCTTTATTTCTATTTCCATGTCATGAACAATTTCCGAAAACATATTGCCCAGTTTGATGAAGAGAGTGTTACAAATGGCAACTTGTTGTCGGGACAGGGACTATGTTCAGGACAAATAGCCAGTAGCAAGAATACCTTCCAATCATTCTCACATTTATAGAGTACACTATACATTCTGGTACGTGTACAGGTGGTAACGTTTGGCAGAACAAGGGTCCTGTATGAAGTGTGAGAGAAGGTCTTTCACTTAAAATTCCCACATATGTGTCTATCTTACCTACCCTTGTATGATCCACGTTCAATACACTGGTCAGTTGGTATCGTTCCGTATTGCAAAACTAATCTGGTTAAGGCTGACTGATTTAGATCCTTTCCGTTTTGCAAGAATCGCATTCGAAAAGGATTAATAACATTTGTTCTTGCATTCACGACCACGTCACTTGTTCTCGATCTGGTTGTACCGTTTTAGTTTTATACAAGAACAAAATCTAGTAGTCGTCGTTGGTTGTTTGCTTCTATTTCAGTTTTTCGAAGCTTTGTCGGACAAACGAAATATGACGAAGGAAATTGCTTTCGGCGTTGTGGTATCCATTCAACTTATAATTGGAGAAGTTTGCGGTTTCGGTTACATATGCTGTGAGCACTTTGACGATATTATACTTCACGCTGTCGTTTTAAATTAATGTTGCCGGAATAGATGGTTGTAGAATTTTTGCAGGTTTTCTTACTTAGTTTTTTAATTAAAGAGAACTGGATGGTGTGAGGTGAAAATTTCTTTTCCGAGGAAGTTTTTATTTGTTATAAAGGACTAACTGAATCAGGGCGATAAAATTGAATCATGATAAGAAGGTGAAATATTGTTTCTATATGATATTTTATCGACAGGTTCAAGACATCATTAAGTACAAATTAATGTTGAGCGAATCGCGAATACAGCTTAATCAGAATTTGTACGAAATATTTGAGGATACAGAGGTCGCCACAGGTCTTCAAACTGCAGAGCGGCTGGTTACGTGCATCGAGTACCTAAACAGGTATTCGATGGAAAAATCGACGGCTAGAGGCCAGTGGCTAGAGGCCACCCAAGTGGCCAAATCAGTCCGTTCTTATGTCTGTTTGTCTGTCTGTAGAGCTTGTCATTAATTAATTATTTCCGCTACCCGGTCCCAAAGTGGCTTTAGCACAGACTACTGATAAAGAAAAAGTTAGAGTCTGCTCTCTGCACTGGTAGGTTCTACATTCTTCTTTCGAATAAGTCCGCCGCTGCCATGGCAGTCTTCCAACAGTTAATCTGTGATGGGGATGCATAAGTAAGCATCGGCCAGATGAGGATCTGATACCAAATACCTTTTGCTTTGGTGGTCATGCTCAAATAACAGAAACGAGGACCCCACACTACAGAGCAATACTCAAGGATAGGACGAACAAGGGAAAGAAAAAGATGCACACAAATGAAAATATCAAAGTAATTGTGGCAAACACGTATAACAAGTGTTTCGAGCGATGGTACAAATATGAATATCCAACTTAGGCCTCCGATCGAAGATAACACCGAGGTCAGTTAAATGATCCGCATCTAAAAGGGTCATGCCGCAAATAGTGTAAAGGAACTCCAAAGCACAAGGCTTCAATGCAAAATATATAGATAAATATTTGGGAATACTCCTGAACAAGTAATTACAATCACGCCAGGAAACGAGACGATTGATGAGGAAGATGATTAGAAAGAGCATTGATAACGTGAAAAACTTTCAGGTTATCAACGTATATTAGAGAAGGAGAAGCAAACACACTAGGAAGATCGTAGACGAAGATATTATATAGTAAGGGCCCGAGAATAGATCCCTGAGGTATACGGAGGGAGGAAAAAACGAGAGAACGAGGAAGAGAGAGACATAGCAAGTACGATTAAATACAAATGATGAGATCTACGAGAGAAGAGGCTCAGATATGCCATTATGCTCTAATTTAAGGAGCAGCTCATGATTGACTGAAGCAAAAACTTTGGAGAAATCGGTATATAAGACATCTACTTGGTGGTGACTATTCACAACAGAAGCAACAAAATAGGAAAACTCTACAAGGTTAGTGGTGCTATTGAAAAGCAAAAACGAAACTGTGCTCTTGGAAAGCAAAAACGTGTCGAAGAGATACATAGACGCGATTCAAAACCTGACGCTTATAAATTTTAGAAAAACATGGAATGATTCAAATAGGGTGATAGTTAGTGACTAGATTTGGATTACCAGACTTGTGGATAGGAAAAAATGCTTGACACTTTCCAAGAAGCTGCGATAACGCCTTTACTCAGACTAATGTTGAAAATGAAGGATAAGGGAACACAAAATTAAAAAAAAAAGTAGTTGCCATTGCAATTTTAGTCCCTTTTTTGGCAGCAGATCGCAAACGAGAATAAACGACATAGTCATCGGGCTGCAAATACTTGAGATAAGGAGCGTTTTTAGCATCTAAAGCATACATGACGTTACCGGTGAGCTACGGAGCGTCATGACGTTTATTAGAAAGACATATGTGGGTGTAAGCAAGGATTAGTTAATGAAGCTTGTGGTAGAAGTAGAGAGCAATGCGGTCGGCATTTAAGTTCACGCAGAAAAACTAAGCCAATTTATAGAGTTAATTTTAACGCTTAGTCCCTCATACTCAGTCTTATGGAAATTGTAACTATTCACCCGGCATCGCTTGCGTAGAATACAGCCCTTGTGGCTTATACTTCCAGACAGTAGAGAATGATGGCAATGAGATTTCACAAAATGACAAGAGGTAAAAGACAGTGTAAAATGGGATGGATCAAGGTTGGAAAGGACAAGATCAAAAATTTTCCCATTACTGTTAGAAAAAAAGTTAAATTGAGTGAAAGAGCACAAAGAAAGAAAAGATGACAAGGAAATAGACATATTGGTACAAGACTTCACACAATGAGAAGTGAGGTTCCACCGAACAGAAGGTAAGTTAAAATCCCTACAGATTACAATTGGAATGGAAGGGTCGGTTACATTAAGTAACAAAAAAAGTGTTCAATGGTGGGAAAGGGACAGTAACACGGAACATACAATGAAGCGTCAAATGTACAGAATTTGTCAGGGAAGGAATGGGAAGAGAAGGAGAAAAATCGGAGCAGAGCTTGCTTTGAAGTGAAAAGTTTACCAGAAACTATTCTATTTCAGTCGCTATGGTAGACATTATAACAAGAAAAAATTTCCGAACTAAGGATGCTTTAAGTAAGCCAGGTTTCAAAAAGGCGTATTAAATTAACCTTGTCGATCAAAGAAGCAGTTCTAATTTCATCAAGCTTGGTTCTCGAGCTACGAACATTTTGATAGTATAAACTAAGAGAAGAAAGACTAAAAATTAAGTGTTATGTCTCCTAACGAGGCTGGAACGAAAATTTCCACGCTTCGCAAAAAAGTTTACCAAATTCCCATGCGGCCCGAATTCCGGGTATGCAACAATATTTAAGTTATTAGACAAAGTTTACTTAAAAGAAGCAACGCAACTCCTTGGAAGATTGCCCTTCGTCAATTTAACAAACGCGGAAATGTGAGGTGTGTACCCCAATTTCTTAGAGACATCAGAAGAAGTACCGTATGTAAATCTAAATACGAGGAACTGTAGTGGAGGCGAAATGATCTGCGATGAAGAATCTTTATCATAAGGAACAGCATCAGTGCGAGAAGCGACAAGAGAAGCGTGATGGTTGAGCCTATTAAAAGTCGTGTAAAAAATAGGTCCAGTAACAGAACCTTGTGGAACTCTTATGAAATAAAAGGAAACCACGCCGTTTTGTCAGATAAAAATATTAAAATTATATCTGGCTTTTAAAGTTTGCTATCCCAACCATCAGTTTTGCAACTTATTTATCTGAAATAAAAAAGAAAAAGCCTTCATCTTAGTTGAAGTATTGGCTAGGATTTTTTTTGTGTATCATGTGCTGTTTTCTCCGACCCTATTTCATCTCAAACGACCAACTCTTCAACAATTCACACACTATCTCCCATAAAATTGGCTATTAACCGATAAATTGGTTTAAAAAACGTCTCCTAACTTACAATTTTCACCAGAAACCCGATTACTAGTCCACTAAATATTGCATACACCGAAAATGCACACAAAATCGCTTTCACAAACAATTGTGGCCAAACAATAATTTTCCTATTTCATGACGCTAGAGCGAAAAAATTCGCTAAAACTCTTTTCGCCTAACTTGACACCACATCGAGCCGAATGCATTCTGTAATTACGTTTCGAATAAGAACACTAAACACGCTTGTGCCCAACGATCGTTTTCCAGAATAGCTAATAGCCCTGTCGGGCTAGTCGACATACTAGTGTATTCCCTATCCAAAACAGTAGCCCAGTTTGTTACTAGAGTTTTCCAACTAACGCCTTTGGGGATTAATCATATACAGCCACGCAATTAAACTTTTTTAATAAACCACACAGTTCTCTGTTAGGGTAAACAGCCACAGTAAGTAAAGGTTCGAATTGGAAATATGTATGTATGTATGTACCTATGTTCGTATGAAACATAATACACATAGGTATTTACAAAGTATGGCTAGGTTCCTATGGTTCTGTCTAGTTTCGATAGTAATTTCCATAGTGCGGTCTAATGGCTGTTTTCTGTTTGTTGCATTTCTACCTCCTGCTTCTAGCAATGGAATGTTTGCAGTCACTCTTTGCCAGGATCACAAATTCATTTCGGAACATTTCATTTCCAGTTTTCAGTTTTTCCGTTCCTTTAATTTCGCCCTGGAGCATTATAATTTGGGCAAGTTAAGTGGTGTGTGCGAGACAGTCGTTCTGCTTGTTTTTTTTTTTTGGGGGGGGGGGGGGGGGGGGTATGGGTATGTATGGGAAATGTATGAGTGTCTCACCTAAATATGTGTGTGTGTACGTGTGCGTAACGTTGGCAGCACTGCGTACAGCTTTGGGCTCCATCTACCTTGAATCCATGGAACTGTCAGGACATTGGGGCAAGAGAGTAGCTAGCTGTCTTCTGTTTGTGATAGAATAATACAATTTCTATTAAGAAATGATTTGTTTTTTGGGTCCTTATCGTTTGGGTTATTTTAAATACCAAATACGACTAAAACTATGAAATAAATATTTTGAAAACACTTACCTTTTAAAGCCTAATGAAATGTTTCAATGAAAAACTTTTCGTGTAAGAATTGACCCATTTCACCGAAAGTATAGTTCAGTTCAACTTTAAGTAGCACCACTTCAAAGCTGAACCTTCATGTCTCGAAAGACGAGCTTAATCCAATCGCTACATCATTCCTTCAAAATAATGAACGGCATCAGCATCAGGGAAATGAAGCAAAAAAAAAAACAAGGGCAAATTCCTTATACCCAAAGAGCACTTTCCGTTTTTGCATTCATTTGTTCGCTGAGATACTTAAATGCTTTAATCAAATCCGTATAGCTCCATTCTTGTTCGGAATAGGTAGCCGTCCTTCAGGTCCTGTTCCGTTGTAAGAAAATCACGACAAGGCACGATTCAAAACAACCAGAAATAAAATGAGATTAACAACCCTTATTGCCCCGAATGGCGGCATAGCGGTACGGCAACGAAAGGATTTTAGTTTACACCAACCATGGATTTTATAAGATTAGCACCCTCAACGGTTTAATTAAGCATTAAACTGAGTTTTTCCGCTAGGACTATAGCAGAATGCACTCCTTACGTATACTTCGCGAAGCGCGTACTAAATGGAATTTTCACTTCATTCCATCCGAAGGGAATGTGAATGGGTTCTTTTTACAGAAATCTTTTTTCTATTTATTTTCCTGGCCAGTTTTGTACTTTTTCTGTTTTTTTTTTTAGTTTTTCTTGTTGGCTGTTTCTATGATTGCATGCAACCGTGAATGTAATCCATTTGGCAGTTTTTCACGGTATCAAGGTAAAAAAACAATGAAATTAACGTTGTCGTCAACTCGAGTTGTAGGTCTGACTACTGCTTGTGATTCGTTTGTTTTTGAGACCGTTGGGTATGTTTTGTGTCTGTGCTTTGGAGTACAAATGGCATTTTTTTCGAGAGATGCACTTTAAATGGCCTATAGTATCCATGAAGATCCACGGAAGGGCTGAAAGTAATGCTTTTAATATTTTAGCTCCCAAAATTATAAAAAGACGCATTTAATCGCAAATATCCTTTTTGATGATTAAGCTGATTTCAGATACATTGGGCCTTTCGGAATTCACGTCTTCGTCCTGATCTTCAGCTTGTTATGACAGGCTGTGACGTCAGCATAGTAGCTGAGCTATTCTAACAGTTTGAAGCAGACTAAGACGAGGTGTCCGAAATCTCTGGCTTTGCTTCGTAACATTGCCTCAAAACACCATCAAACCAACGAAAAGTTAAATCAGAACGAGACTTCGTCAACTGTTACACAGGAGAGCAATGACAAAGCGTAGAATACTGAATTCGGACAGGCTCGACTTGATCTGATGCAGTGTGGCCAGATATTTGGGAGAAAATATAGCCCAGTTTCAAATTTTCATAGCGCAAAATAGCGAAGATTTTTTATTTGTAGCCCAAAAACCGCAACACTAAATAACTGGTTTTATAACTAAATCAATTCATTTAAGCTGATTAAATTATATTATTTATATCCATAAAATGTATACCAAGTAGCACAGAAGTCGTTTGAAACAGTTAAAATTTTCGATACTTTATACAGATAAAATTTTATTCAACGTATTTGAAAAGGGAAAGCAGGAAAAATGTGGAACTGTGTGAACATTTTAGAAAAGTCCGTGAAAAAATAAGTGTAGAGGTGCACTTATTTTTACAAGGACTTTTTAAAATGTTCCACTCAAAAAATAAAATCCTGCAGAAATAACATGCAAATTTGGGTGGCACAAACATTTAATTAGTATAAGAAATAGTCTTAGTGGCTAGAATGGCTGAATGCTTTATTAAAAATGGGTCAAATATTAATATTTTATCCGATTTCATACATTCAAAACTATGAACGCAAGTTTTGAAATAAATTATTATTCTTGTTCGACAATCAGCTGTTTTGTGTTTAGACATAAAGGTTATTGATTTGGCCCCTTCTTCATGGCCCCTTCTTGTCTATAAATCAGCATAGACAACGTACATATATCGTCTCTAAAGCTTATCAAAGCAGAAAACAATTGGTACGGGAAACTCGATCGTTTTGCTGAATAAGCCTCCGAAAGCAGAATCAAAGTGGAAATGTTTTTGCGGGATGATTAAAATTGAAAAAAATTATTGATTTTTTTTTTTTTTGACAAAGTGGTTTCGAAAGTATGCACTGATTCTCATCAGACACCAGCCTACAGTGCATACTTGACTGATGCACTGTGAGCTGGTGTCTGATGAAAATCAGTGCATACGTTCGAAACCACTTTGTCAAAGAAAAAAAAAATCAATAAAATTTTTCAATTTTAATCATCCCGCAAAAACAATTCCACTTTTTGTTTAGACGTATAAATACTATCAAAAGAATACATACGTTAAACAATTCTACTTGCGGGCCCCCAAGCGACATTTCGCGAAAAATTTGAAGTTTGCTTTGAAATAAAATGAATTAAATTGTTGACAATGAAATGGATACGATGTATCATGTTTATATATATTTTATAAACACAGTGAAACCTTGGAATTGGACCACTTCAGCGTCGCAAATTAAATGGTCCCATTTCACACGTTGTCCGATTTTAAAGGTTTAAAAAAGAAGGTTGAAGAAGGTTTTTTCCTAATCATCTTGAGTATTTATTGCAAGAAAATAAAATACAAAATATAAGCTTTCCACGTGAATGTTTTACAAATTTATAATTTTTCACAGAAACGCATGTTCAGTTTAAAGATTTAAAATAATTAGATATAGAAATTTGCCTATTTGCGCTCGTAAGATGGACCTGCTCCATTAGAACTTCGCAATCATTTAATTTTTGCAAAACTTTAGATATGTTCCTTTAGAGATCCTAAGCTTTGATGCTCCGCATTTGCTTCATTATGGTGATTATGGAATTAGTATTCTGCTGACGAGCTTTATTTTCTGTTTCAGAGTACTACGATATGGCTTCTTCAGTTGAAACCCCTTCAAAAAAGACATCTTCCCAATCTTTCAGGAGATACTCGTTTGTGGTCGTAAATTGATCGACTTCTGCAACATTTTGAATGTCTGCTGGAATATTTGAGTTTTAATCACTTTGAATTTGAACTCGCATCACGATTCCGCTTTTGATCCTCAGATTTCGAGGCAACCCACATTTCCAAAAACACTTTTGTAATTGTAAGGAGAGGCACTTTATTCCCAACAGATCGTAATCAGCAGAGAGCTTCAAATATAGAAGCTAATTCTGTTGGGTCGGAAGTACGCTCAGTATTTTCCAGAGCAAACAATATAAGGTGCATCATACATGGGCGGTAATTTAGTTTTATATTTGGTATCTATGGGCGGTAATTTAGTTTTATAGTTTTATATTTGGTGATCTAAGGGCTGTAAATGAGAAGTGCAAATAGGCCGAAAAATCGCAGTTTGATGTCTTCCACATTATCACTGTTATCGCATCTAGTTTTATCAAAAAAGATGGTGATGTTTCGATTTTGTGTTTGCATTTCAATATCAACTGTGTGCATCCATTTTTCAAAAATCGCACCCGTCATTCAAAATTTTGTGTTAGCTCGCCAAGTTATGCCCAAACTTCGCTTAATTTCAATTATTCCGAACGATCTTGGTCTTTTGGCTTTTCTTATGACCACCAAATCTTTCTTTTCGCCACTTACACAGCACTGTAATTGTCGCACGTTGCTTTGAAGGCTTTCTATCTGTACATGTTTATTATTTAAAGCATAGTTATTTTTGTGGTGTTGCTCCAAAAAAACAATTCTGTCTCATCAAGATTATAGATATTTGAAGCATCAGAGCCATCACATAGTATTCTTAGCTGTAACTGAAATTCCTGAACTGTGTCTAAATAAACATCAGCTCCTGCGCCACAAAGTGTACCGAGTGAATATTGTAACCCTTTTTCAATCACAAAGCTCTAATTTTGTAGCGATTTGACGGGCTTTACTGGGAAGTAGCCGGCCGGATATTGGCAAATTTTTGAAGAGTGCCTTACAAAACCATATGTACAAAAATTTTAAATTTATCTATTTGGCATTATGATTAATTTATTTTAGTGCTAGTGTTTAGCTAGTGTCTTCGAAATTTTACAATGTCCGTTTTAGTTGGCTTTTATTTTTTAAATACGTTGAACCTGACTTTTGATAATTTTAAAGCTATCAGGATTTTTTTTTTGGCTGAGCAATTGTTTTTCGGATGCTTGTATTACTTCTAACTTTTTACGAACATTAAGTTCGTTGTATTTTGCGTATTAGATTTTTTTCAGTTTTTTTTTACGTAGCCTGAACAAACATTGATTTATTAACATCAAAATTATCAAATAAATTGCATTCATAGCTGCCAACAAAGGGCAAATATACAGTAATGATATAAAACAATATTTTATTATTATCAGAATACCAATGAAATTGAAGCCATCTGTAACGTACCAAATTCTACACATTAAAGGAATTTTCAGCAGAATGTCATGCAGGAATTATACGATAAATTTTCCTTGATCTTGAACAGTTGAAAAATTCTGGAAAATTCAGTCTTGTACACTTGTTCCTGCTGGTCTTAAAACCGTTTTTGGTCGGATTAGCAAGTACTCATGAACAAATTTTTGTCCAGCTAATCTGGTTCACGGTTCAGGTCTAAAGATTGGCCGATTCCAGAGTGAATTTTCTTCAAGAAATTGTATGTGTGGTTATGATATAGTTCAATTGTTCAGTAGGTTCGATCATACAGTGTCCCGATTAGTAGATTTTACTCTATAGCCCAAATATAGTTTTTCATAAAAATAGATAGCCCAAAAACCGCCAATCCGCGAAATGAAAGAATGTTCCGGAAATTCAAATTTTAGATAGGCCAATTGGCGGGAAATAGCCTAATCTGGCCACAGTGATCTGAAGTTATATTCTGTTATAACAAGCTGAAGGCGAAGGCGAAGGCGAAGACGTCAATTCGGAAAGACTCCTTAAATTTCGTTGCGGCTACAATTTTTGCATTGATGAAATTGAAGTCAGCAAATTAGGGAAAATTGAAAATATTGAGTTACAAGCTAATTTATCGGTTGGACAGCGTGAAATGATATTGAACCTGACCTAACATTTAGGTACCGATGTTTAATTAAAAAACTAATCCAAGCGTCTTGTGTGTTGATACTGTTTTCATTGGGTCCCCATCATGTTTTTTTGGTTTATATTTCATTTTCATTCAATTAAAATCGTCTGAAGAGCAGCTTACTGATTCGATATCAGAAATGTTTCGTAATTCGGGATAATCCTCTCTTTACCGGCATTCATTCATCCACTTATCACTGGAAAATTCCCAAACTAGACCATTAATAACGGACACCATTACCCCACTAACTGTTTAATGCATTCGCTGTTTTTTTTCACTTTCGTATTCTATACTCCATAAGTCAGTCGGTACTTCATATTTCTGACCGAAACGGATCACCTCATTATAATTATCATATATTACTCGCGCAGGATATAGTGGTTGGCAACGAAGCTACGTACGAGCGGTGTGAATATTTATTTACATGGTAAATGTTACACGAACTCGCTTGCATTGATCGCTCATTCATTCGTTCTTCGCTGTGGTGGGGAGCAATAATGCAGTCAGGCTACGGGCTGAACTGTGTGCGGCGGCAACAGCAATGGCGGCGAGGATGACGAGCGGCAAGGACGAGACATGTCTAGGAGCGCTTCCATTCGGAGCCGAAGGCAGCGCATGAGAGTGCACCGGAAGCCAGGATGTCAGTATGGCGAAAAAGTAGACGTATCCTGTTCATAGGATCAACATAATTCATGTTTAATGCAGCGAACGCAAAATTACTTGGAAAAGTTATAAATCCATGCTGATGCTATAGCCTATACAGAAATGTTGACGATTCAGCCTCGAAGTGGGATATAAGCGGAACGTTGAGATTTAACTCATATTTAAATAAACGTGTTACCAGTGAATTTTGAAAGTTTTACAGAATACGGAAAAATACTATGTAGGTTTACTCGTTGATCCTTTTCCGAATACCCTGAAATAATATTTGACAAGTCCGTTTCAACTGTTCTGCATATGACCATTATTCAGATTCAATTTTAATTTGGTGGAATGGAATAGAATATTACTTCTCACAAATGACTCCTAGAAAGGCAACACAAAATATTGAATATTTCACCACTGCTCACTAATATGCAGAGAACCATAGGCACGACCGACGCTTAGTATCGCGCGCAATTCGAGCTGGTTAGCGTGAATAATGCTTACATATCTGACAGGACCTCACTATTCTTCTGCCACACAACTCCGCCAAGCATCACTTCATTCAACCCACCCCCAGCAGTTCATACCCTCAATTCCTGCCTCGTCACTCGCATAATAGTGCTAGCTCGGTTCTCCCATATATAAAGGTAATGCGGCGCATAATTCTATGCATCCGGTCGTGGTACGTGATAAAAAATGGTAGCTGCCAGTTACCGTTGAAAAGGGAAACCACGTCCTAGCTACAATGTGGGCTTGCGTGCCAAACTGACAAACTGTCGACACCTCAATTTAAAGTACCGTCATGACTGCAATTATATCACCTGCTTGAACTTTAATTGAAGGGACTTTATTATGCGGCAAAGTTCACTTCGATATCGTAATCTAACTGAACGAAGGTGTCATGATTTTGTGGAACAATAACGGGGTTGTAATGTGTTAAGGCGGATGCATAGCAGATATCTTTAAGTATTTAATTGGTTTAAGTACTTAATCTAAAATGATTGAGATTCGATGGAAATAAGAAGGAACCTAAGGAAACTGCAAGCTGATTAGATTTAAAGTTTGCACAGTTTGAAGTTAGGATGATGTGAATGTGCTGTGTCATTTAATTGAATTAAGTTGATATTGCAATTGTGATGAGAATTAATTTGGTTCACCTCAAATGTCTTTCCAGGAATTAATAGTTTGATGAAAAAAATAAACACACCCTTTTAGGAGACAATTTGGCAGGTTCCTCAAATACTTTATTGTAAATAAATCGAAATAGAAATCATTTGCTTTTTAAAGACAAAATCCTTTTAATTAGAAAGATCATAAGAGTACTAAAAAATGTTCGAATGAAAATTTGACCGTTTTTCCCCCCTATGCGTTGGACAGGAGAGTTGTAATGAAACTAACATTGAATTTTTTGTTGGTATTTTTTGAAAATGGTAGTATGCCCTTTTAGATTAGTTCCAATTTTTTTTAGCTTGAAAATCATATCATTGAGCGTGTTATGTTTCAATTCTAAATTTTTTCGAACACTAGGGTTCAAATTACTTTGGCCAAAAACTCATATTTCTATAAATGTATCATCGAAAAAATTCAGTGACTATTTCTCGGGAGCGCGACATTCGACAGAGCTGAAATTTTCAGAATACATGAATGTATATGTAGAATAGGTCCAGATTTCACCAAATGCTAATTATCTCTAGCCCTTTGACGCCGGTGGCAATTTTAGCGACATGTGAAATATTCTTATAATTCTATCAACAAATAACTTTAAAAAAACTACGTAACGAAATGAATTTCAAACGTGAAGACAACATTTTAGAAATTTTTAACGCTATGTGTGCGCTAGACGCTGAAAACAAGATCTGAGAAAATTGGCAAAATTTTGAATTGTGATAACTTTTGACAGCAATATGAAATCATAATGAAACTCCCAGAACATATCAATGTTATAAAGGGGAAATGTTTAGATGATGGGATCGTCGGTCGGAGGGAAGTAAAAAAGGGGTGGAGCTGATAGGGCTGACCTTGCTTAACAGTATAAAAGTGTCACCCGAAATTGGAGAAGTGGAGGCGCAGGAGGTGAGGATAAAAAATCGATTTTTTTCTTCTTATTTTTTAAATTTAATAATTTAATGCCACCTTCCCGCTCTTTCAAACAATCAGCAGGAGATGTAGGGCGCATAGTACATCGAAAACGTATAAAAAATGCGTATAAATCGTTCAGGGACACCTTAAAATCAAGGTGTCGCGATTTACACGGACATTTTTTCCGCACTTTCGGAACAAAGCGGCTTCTCTTAACACGCGAAACCGAGATAAAAAAATCGAGAAACTCGTTGCGATGGCAAATTATACCGAAAAATAGAAATAATTGCATCTTGTTTAAACTCGAATCAATACTGACAAGCCAAGACAAACAATGCACAAAATTTGTAAATGCCGTTATGATCATTTGCGTGATAACATTAAATCATTGCCTAGAATGTTTCTATAGACATCAATGATTGGGAGCATTTTAAGGAAACAGTGCTGTTTAGATGATGAGATCATCGGTCGGAGGGCGCAATGAATGAATGACACCGTTTTGATCATTTAAAAGTTAAGTTAGGGCAGGGAGGTGGAGGTGTAGGCGATGGAAGATCGTCGAATTAATCTATTCTAATGAACTACATTTTGATGATTAAAAAGTGAATGGAATCAGGGTCGAATGCTTGCGCACAGGGCGTGGAGAGGGTGGAGGGTGATCGAATGATTTCATTCAGATTGTCTAAAAGTGGAGGCGGTGAGGTGAAGCCGCATCTCAAATTTGAAAAAATGATTTTTTAACAAAACCACTACCTCCATCCTGCTCTTACACCTCCCCCCCCCCCCTAAAATCACTTTTGTGCTGTTAAGCAAGGCAGGCCTACCAGCTTCATCCTTTTTCACTCCCCTCCAGCTGACGGTTTCATCATCTAGACATTTACAGTATTAAGTTGCAGGCTGAAATAGTTTTTTTTTATGAACGTGCGGCAACCCTGTAGCTATGGCAAGTACTGAAAATGAAAACCTTTAAGTCATCGACCCTTCTGAAAAATTTACGCTTTTTAGGAAAATAAGGACCTCATATATACATTTTATGCTTTGTCTACATGGCCAGAATAAAACTTTTTAAATTCCATATCGTACAAGAACGATAACCATTTCCCGATTCACCTCTATTTTCAGCATCAGAAACTTCTGTTCACGCAAACACACGATCCGAATGTATTGCTCTTAAACAGGAGCAGGTCACATAGAAGCGACTTTGCAATGAGGGCAGTCTTGTGCTAGTGGCGACATCTTGAAAAATCACTCCAAATTCACATCGTTGCTGAACCTTGTTTTAAGCCACTTTTGACAGAAATTTCGTGGAAAAATTAGGTAAACGCTGCCAGCTACGGTAATTTTTGTGTCTTGGATTTTGAATATTCACTCAAGAAAATAAAGCTTTTCGCTCTATAAATTCCAGTGTAGTCATGAAATCGAAACGAAATGCATCTGGTAAATGAAAATTGCTGTAAGCAATATACAGTAGGAATCTGGATGGAAAACCACGATCGGGTTGCCAGCTATGGTTGTTTTTTGTATTTTTTACCATATCTTTAGTAAGCGATTTTATCATAAAATATTCAAATGGTAATGACATTGTAGGGACAATACACAACAAATATTCAAATTTCGAAAATTCGAAAACCTTTGCGAGTGGTAGCCCTAAATTACTTTGTACCCCTATAATAATTTCCAATAAAGTCATAGGACCGAAACGAAATTCGCAGGGTAGGTTGACTTCAATGTGAGGCAGATATGATATATTTTTGGTTTTGGTGCTAGCACGAGACGTTTTGTAATTTTTACATCAAGAAATGCTAAAAATAAGTATTCATATGGTGAACATAAGTATTCATATGGTGAATAAGTAGCGAGTGTTTAAATTATCCAAGCTCCGGAAATATTTCGGATGGCAGCACCAAACATCGTTCTATCCCTGTAACTTTCGATAAAGTCAGCGGGATAAAAATGAGATTTATAGCGTAGGTTGATTTTAACGTCAAGCAGTTGTGGTAGATTATTAGACTGTATTTCACAAATGGCTTTTCCAACGTACTTAAGCTCATAAATCGTTTAAATCGTTTATAGATTGGAATAACATCGATTTTTAACGGTTTCCGACTGATTGTATAAATTGCGCGAATAGTATTATTCGAGCAATTTAGTGCGCAAAAGAGCCCAATCCTGCTGAAATCAAAAGTTCCATAAGTCCATGTCTTCAATTTTTTGTCACGAAATTTGTTTATCATTCTTCCCTAGCGCTCTCCATTGATCGTAAAATTATTGTTTTTTTTTTTTTTTTTTTTTGAAGAAAAATGGGCCAGTGATATCACAACTTCAAAAACCACACAAACTTTTCGAGTCCCAAACACAGCAATTTTCCTTCTTTTCATAGTCGCCACAATGAAAATACACCTCATATAAAAAAATAATTTTTCAACCAAATTCGACTTTATCCTTCAGTGTTTTTGGATCCACCCGGAGGTGTGATATTGAAGTGAGCAGTTGGTAGCCTTCAACATATGAAGCAATTGGATCTTGTACACAATGAATAAGAGCTCTTCAAGCAGAATTTAGCTACGGCTAGTGCAGCTAATGTTTAGTTTAGCTCAAACACTTTCGGCTCTATCGCCGATATTCTCGGACAAGCGCACTCTACAAGTACAGAGACCGTGTCTGTTATAGTGACGGGTAGCTCAAGATTGAGTCAATCAAAAAGAGCCAAGGTAGTTCAAGAGTGAGTCAATCAAAAAGAGCCCTTCACTTAGCTAGCTCATGTGAGCCAGTTGAGTACGGCCTAGTTGGAACGATGATAGTGTCGAATCAAGCAGCTTGCTAAAATGAATCATACACTTTCATGTCAAATCAGCGGTGAAAGTCAAAGTTTTATAGTAGCGCAGAGGTGGATCCCAGCCGATTTCGTAGGTTGAACAGAGTTAAGAAAAGTTAGCTGGTAAATAATCGTGTGATCGTAGCATAGAATTGAGCGACGTTTTCATCTACTGATGAAAAGCTTACAATACTGCAAGCAGACCGAACGAACGAGTTTTTTTTTAAAGCGGCTATTTATTGAGTCCATCAGCATCAAAGATAAAATCACAAGTTGCATTTTTGCATTCTAATTTATAATAAATTTACATCATATCTATATAGCTTTGAGTAAATTGATTTAATTGCTTTTAACGGCGGATTATATTCACGCATTGTAGTATTTATGTTTGTTTTGCTTATTAAAAATTGGAAAAAATACAACTTTAATTTATATTCGCCACTCACATGAAACAGCTCTTTCAAAGAGTTACACAATAAAATGAGTGAAATCAGTGAAAAGGTTAATTATGCCCATCTTTAGTATGTTAGCTACTAGCAAAAATTAGGTGCGTTTTTTTTTTTTGCTCCAGTGCAGAATAGAACAGAGCAATGGGGTGAAAAAACGATCCAGAACAGAACAGCTAGCGCATTTGCTATCCAGAACAGAGCAGCTGGTGCATTCGCTAAGGTTGCTATATTTGCTGCAGTTGCGCGTAAAGCAATTGAAAATAAAGGGAGAAAATAACGAGTATAAACTACCAAAGCCGATGGAAAATCTAAAAGGAACTAACAGAGAATTACCTCTTTTAACTTTTTACACATTATGAGGGCTTTTTCTAATTTCCGAACTATCAAAACATTCAATATAACCTTGTAAAATCCAAAGCTACTTATTGACAGCTAAATAGCCACCTCACGGCAAAAAAGGCGTAGCTACTCATAAACTACCAGCACCCTCTATGCGTGAGCTCATGAACTACCTATGCAGAACAGAATTCTGTCCCAATGAATTCACTGGGACAGGAGTTGTTGTTGTTTCCAGTTCTTCTGTTCTGTTCTGGATACAGGAGAAAACAAAACACGATTTTTTTGGTACAGCCGAGTCGGAACGACAAGATCGTCGAATCAAACAGCGCACTGCTATTTTTCCTATACATCCCATATATAATATAAACTATATAAAATAAAACATAAAAAGAATTGTTTTTTTTATTATTGCTTGAGGTTATTACCATATGGTGTTTCAGTGGCTCTGGGCAGTTTAAAAGGCCAAACATTTTAAAGATTAAAAGCACTGGGGTATGAAACTTAGAGACACCGATACCAGAGTTTCTAGTTTTATTTAAATGTTCAAAGATGGCTTTTAGCTGCTGAATTGTCGAAGTTTTGTTTAAAAAGACTTCTTTCTTCAAATAACCCCTCTCCTTCCAAACAAATTTGGCACCGTCAATTTGGATAAACGTGGCAGAAATTGATATTTGTGTGTTATTCAATTATTCACCAAACAACTATCTCTCTTAAGAGCTGCGGTCAGTAAGTCAAACCTTGCAGTATGTGCAGTAAGTCAATTTTTTCGAGACTCATTTGAGGTTGATTTTCTATCATTAAGCCTAAAAAAGTGTTCAATATGAAACCATAATGCTCAATGAATAAATCTACAGTCTGACACAATGTTCAGTTGTATAGTTTTTCGCCGTTCAACCTCCAGGATATTCATAATAAACTCTGACGAACGAAATAAAAAAGATGTGGGTTTTTGTTCAATAATCTGGGGATAATGAAACACCCTGTACAAAGTGCCCTGAATATGGTGACTATGTAATCATTGTCGAAAAATATTCCAATTATCTGATCGCCATAGTACCATTCATAAGCAATGGCTGTTAGTAAGATGCTGCAGATCTAGTGGGTATTTCCTCATTGGAAGAGTCAAAACTATGTGCCAGCCAAAAATTCTTTGAAATAATTTCAGGACTGTGCCACATTTTTTTCTCCAAAAACATTGCTTCAAACTATCTGTTGATGTATTTCAACTTTCCCGCCCGCGTCTCTTTACATCAATTATATCATTATTTTCATAGTCCCAAGAATACTTCATCCTATCCGACATTCAGCACATTGTTCGCTAGTACACTTCCTTCCTTGTCTCGAGCAATAAGTATTTCATTAGATTTGTCTTCTTGAAGAGCCCGTGAGGCAGTTACATAGTAACGAGCTATACCCGGCAACTAGGACGATTCTCATGCTCCGATACAACAAAACTAAATGTATAGTCTCCATTCGTTACCTTATCCTGAACGTTTCTCGACTCTTCCTGGCCCCAGTCTTTAATGAGATCTGGAGGAAATGGTTTCTTAGTCTCACCACAACAGTGCTAGTAAAATTTTAAGCAGATTTTAAGATAAGCTGCGGAAAGACGGAATTGAAGTGGCAAATAGTTGTAGTGTCTAGGATGACCTGTAAATTTCTTTGGGGGTTGCTCGGTAAAAAATAAGTGGGAGCTGTCTAGTCATTTAGTCAGGAGATATCGGAGAGAAGAGAATAGAGAAAGTTTCAAAGCGAAAGATGGTTTATTGGATGATGTGAATAGAATCTATGAAGGGGAATCTGTATTTTAATGAAGATGGTCGCGTTTTGATGGGACGAGAACTTTTGATTTTTGCTGCTTCGGAATCATTTCTTCTAGTGCTTTCATAATGATGCAATCAAATAAATGTTTCCAACTGAAATGGAACTGAAAAGTGTCATTATCTAGCGTAAGTACTGTTTGACAATATTTTTTATTATTTTCAATCTGACAAAATTATATTCATAAAATCTATGTTTAGTTATTATTGCTGTAGTTTCGGGTATCATATGCTCGAAATGATATTCTTGATTACATTTATTTTTCAGTGAACTCAGACGTTGTTGATATAAAAAAAATTTCGATCTTGTCCCTTCCATTTAGCTTTCCTCACTCTTTTTCATCCAAACAATTATAAAATTTTCCTGACATCTTGCGCTATGAAATCAGAATATGATGGATGCATAATTATGAGGTCATCATCCTTGACATTCATTTAAGTTTTTAAAAAAAAGTCTAATTGATTCTTAAGAACCTTCTTACACAATAATACATTTAGTTTCGTGGGACTTTACATTTTACTTTGACTATCTGGAGACATGAAGATAAGATGCAAAACAAAAAAGAAACACCCATGAGAATGACAAGGAATGAGAGGTTGTTCACTTTCAACAAAACAGAAAATGTCTTTATGCGATTTTTTGTTTATCTTTCGACAACACCTGCTGCTGTCACTTTATATAGGCGCACACGCTTCCCTTGAGAGTTAGGCTTACATTGTACAGATACAGATATACAAGACATTTCAATGCCGTTAGGGAACATGATTAATGGACTTGAAAAGAAATGTGTGTGATCGAAACATCATTTTTGTGACTTAAAGAAATTCGTCGTGAATAAAAAATGGTGAATGTTTTTAGGTTAAACAGAAGTGAAATCGTTTGAAGTTTTATGTAAGACGTCAGTTGCTGATATTCAAATTAAATATTATAAATTTTTAAAAATATTCGCAATAATAATGTGAGTTTTTCTTCCCTGTTTTGGAAAAAAAAATTATTTATTTTCTGCTTAATCAAAATAAGCAAACAGTGCAGCTCACTAAGACTATCTCGTCAGCCTGCGGCAAGCAATCCATCTCGTTTTCGTGTAGACAGTCAGTTCAAGCAACTATAACAGCGAGTCATATGATCTACTAGAGAATATTGCTATTCGCCTAGAATTCGCTCCAACACTCCTTGAGTGGAAAAACTTAATTAAAGATGGACCATATAATCAGATGATAAGCGTATTCAAACTTTCGTATCTTTCGAACTACCCAAAAATAGACCAGTAGTATTTTTAAAAATATAACTAACTTTACTTTTCAGGGTAAGAGCGAAAGATGCTTGAAGACCAAACTGTCTGACTTTAGAATCTCAAAACAGCAATGCGAAATTGTTCCACCACAAAAGAAAAAAATCATAATTCCATATATGTATATATATATATATATATATATATATATATATATATATATATATATATATATATATATATATATATATATATATACATATATATATATGTATATATATATATATTTATATATATATATATATATATATATATATATATATATATATATATATATATATATATATATATATATATATATATATGTATATATATATACACACATATACAGCCTTGCCCAAAAGTTTAGGCACCCCTTCAAAACACATGTAATTTGAAACGTGTGTTCAAATTGATAATTTCTTTTAATATTTACGATACTGGTTTGTTCAAACAATAATAACAGCGATAAACGATCTTCTTTAAAGAGCCATAAAACATTTGGCGTGCAAATTCCAGGAAATGGGGTATTTGAGAAATTGTTGATAATATTTTGTCAGTCTTCATTTGTTACTTATAGGGTAAGGCTGCTTGTTTTTGTGATTAATTTGCAAACTAGACACTCTGTGCAATACAATATGCCTAAAACGAGTGAACTTGGTATTGAAAAACGCTGTAGAATTCAGTTTCTACATGAACAAGGAAAATCTCAAGTTGAGATTGCCAAGCTAGTGAAATGTTCTCGGTGCGCAGTGCAATCTGCAATCATGCGGTTTGCGGAGACCAGTTCTCACGAAAATAAGCCAATAACAGGCAGAAAACGCGTAACTTCAAAACGCCAGGACAGAAAACTTGTCCGCGACTCTTTGAAGGGGGTAAAAAAACATCTTCTGCGCTTGCTGCTAGCCTGTCGGAAAACTTGGGGAAAGTAATAAGTGCTCGATCGGTAAGAAGGCGTCTCACAGAAGCAGGCTTGAAAGGTTGTAAAGCTAGAAAGAAGCCGTGGCTTTCAGCAGCCAACAAAAAAAATCCTGTTAGAAAATACAAAAAACCTGTTTCAATTTTTTTGAAAAATTTTCTGAAATCAAGGCCTCCGTAAAAAATTACGGTTATTGTTGTTTGAAAAAGGTTATAATTAAGCTTACCAGTAAACTAGATTCATCGGACCACAGAACATTTGCCCAATCCTCTTCTGTGAAATGCTGGTACCGAAGAGCCCATTCCAAGCGATTTTTTTTGTTAGCTGCTGAAAGCCACGGCTTCTTTCTAGCTTTACAACCTTTCAAGCCTGCTTCTGTGAGACGCCTTCTTACCGATCGAGCACTTATTACTTTCCCCAAGTTTTCCGACAGGCTAGCAGCAAGCGCAGAAGATGTTTTTTTACCCCCTTCAAAGAGTCGCGGACAAGTTTTCTGTCCTGACGTTTTGAAGTTACGCGTTTTCTGCCTGTTCTTGGCTTATTTTCGTGAGAACTGGTCTCCGCAAACCGCATGATTGCAGATTGCACTGCGCACCGAGAACATTTCACTAGCTTGGCAATCTCAACTTGAGATTTACCTTGTTCATGTAGAAACTGAATTCTACAGCGTTTTTCAATACCAAGTTCACTCGTTTTAGGCATATTATATTGCACAGAGTGTCTAGTTTGCAAATTAATCACAAAAACAAGCAGCCTTACCCTATAAGTAACAAATGAAGACTGACAAAATATTATCAACAATTTCTCAAATACCCCATTTCCTGGAATTTGCACGCCAAATGTTTTATGGCTCTTCAAAGAAGATCGTTTATCGCTGTTATTATTGTTTGAACAAACCAGTATCATAAATATTAAAAGAAATTATCAATTTGAACACACGTTTCAAATTACATGTGTTTTGAAGGGGTGCCTAATACTTTTGGGCAAGGCTGTATATATCATCAAAAAAATTCAGTCACTATTTCTCGGGAACGCACCATCCAATTGAGCTGAAACTTTCAAGATGCATTGGTGTATATGCAGAATAGGTCCAGATTTTACCAAATATAAATTATCTTTAACCCTTCGGTGCCGGCGGCCATCTTAGTGATATTTTTAATATATCTATTATTCTGTCCACAAAAAATTTGTTAGGGAAATGAAATTCGAACCTGTTTTAAATGTGAATCGGATGTTTTGGAATTTTGTAGCCCTACGTATGCGCTAGGTGCCTAAAAAGAGATCGGGAAAATTTGAAATTTTTTAAAATGCGATAACTTTTGACAGAGCTATCAAATCATCATGAAATTTTCAGGACACATTGATAATATTAATTTGTAGATCTGTGTTGCTTCTGATAAGCGTATTGGTAACGCTGTAGCTAGAGCAGGTGTTGAAAGTGAAAACCTTCAAATCATCGACTCTCCTGAAAAATTATCGCTTTTTGGAACTTTTGGCCACTCATATATAAATCTTATGCTATGTCTACATAGCCAAAGTGAAATGTTACAACGGACAAGAACGATAACCCTTCCCCAATTTACCTATATTTTTAGCATCAAAAACTTCTGTTCACGGGAACTCACGACCCGATAATCAGGTATAGTTGAAATTTGCAGCATGTATTGGTCTTAACTAGGACCAGGTCTGATAGAAGTGATTTTAAAATGCGGGCGATTCTGTACTAGTGGTGCCATCTTGAAAAATCACTAAGAAAAATAACTGCTTTGAGCCCTATAAATTCTGATTCGGTCATTTGATTGTGATGAAATTCACACCGTAGCGGAATCTTAAGCTCGGTCCAGACGCTGGTTTTTGTACAAAGATTTATCTACGCAGTCTAAAATGCCGCAGACAAAACGTTGCGTGTGGATAGGAAAACTGTCGAATTTTGAGAACGGTACAGTTACAGCGATAATTGAGTTGGTAGGGCATAGTTATCCGCAACGTTTCGACTGCGCTAATAAAATGCTGTGCAAAACTTAGCGTTTGGACCGGCCATTACTCTAAGCCACGTGGTTCAATTCGGTTGGAGCTGCCAGATTTGGTAATTTTGGTGTATTAAATTTTGAAAATTCGCTCAGGAAAACAAAGCTCTTTGCCCTATAGCTTCCAGTACAGTCATACAATCATAACGATTTTCAAATGGCTAATAAAACTTATTTTAGGGAATATTCAGTAGAAATCTAGTTAGAAAAAGAGTTATAGAGTTGCCAGCTTTGGTTGTTATTGTATTTTTTGACATATCTTTAATAAGCGATTTTATCATAGAATTTTCAAATCGTAGTGAAAATAAACACCAAATATTAAGATCTATAACATTTGTAAACTTTTGCGCATGGTAACCCGAAATTTTTTTGTATCCCCATAACTTCCGATGCAGTGATCAGAGCAGGTTGACTTCAACGTGAGGCAGATTTGTCCGACCTCTTATTCAATCTTTTGAAACAATAAGGTTCATGGATACTGCAGCCTCTTTCGATTCAACCTGCATTTGTTTTAACCTGATATTGAATCAATTTCAACTCGCTTATTGAATGGTCTGATCTGCGTTTTCTTGAACCTAGCTGAGAGTTCAGCACTTCGCAAAGAGAGATTATCGAGGGAGTTCATGGTGGCTGTAGTTTGGGTCGCAACCGTTTCATTGTAGCTTCCTACTTTGGCGATGGTTCGGCTCATTAAAGATGTGGTGATGCGCATTTGTTTCGGGTGTTGTGACTGTCTAACTATAATACTCCATCTGTGGTGGTTCAAGACCTGGGGCGCCATTTCAAAAGCAAGGAAATGATCTTCGGGATTTTTATTGGCCTGGTTGATTAGGAATTAACCTCATGTTTTTGACCGATCGTGAGATTCAACTTACTTGAAGCCGCTCGCGTTAGTTTCTAAGAAGAAACTGTACAAGTCCATGACTTTGCCAGCGCTTATGTATGGAACCGAACTTGAGCTGAACTTAGCTGCAATAAATAGGTAATTTTCATGGAAAATCATAAGTTCTGTATGTGACGAAGGGTAATTCCGGGAATCCTAAAATCATGAGTTCTAAGTGATTTAATTGGAAGGAGATATAGTTATAAAGATAAATCTCCGCAGACTCTAGGGAGCAGGACACATAAGTAGCTCGAATGAGCATAAAGGAGCCTACTCAGAAAATTGTTTATGGAATTTTTTTTCACACGACAGCAAGAGAGACCTTGCTTGTGATGAAAGAATGGCGTGAACCAAGACCCTTAAAGCTTAAAGATGCCTAGATCGATGATATGACTTCACGATCGGGTTCGTTGGAGAGACGTGTTGGAAAAAGGCAGGACCAGACAATGGCTGTTGCGCCAATGATGATGTTTAGCAGGGGCGGATTTGACCATTTCGCCGCCCTAGGCCTCATAAATATTTGCCGCCCTTTTCGTGAATTATATTATATGTAACAATGCGCGATTTTTTTCCATTCCCTGGAATACTTCGCTGTTTTACGTTGCGCCCGAGCTCACAAAAAAGGAATATCAGAGCAAAACCGGCACCGGTTCGCTCGTAAAAAAATCCCTATCGTTGCGCCCTTGCCACACAAATAATTATTAAAATACACACACGGTAAAGAGCCTAAGAGTACCTAAAAAAATAAAAATCCCAATAAAAATCCCATACCAATTTTTAACAGTCCGAAACCGTATACACCTTTACATCGCATATAATTCCAACGTCTTCGCTCATATTTTTATAAGTAAGTTTACTATTCCGTTCAAAGTTTGCTCCCACACTTGACTGGAGATCAACTATGAACTCGACTACTAGAAATTAATGTTCGATATGTCTTTAGTTAAGGATGAACCCGAAATATTTTGACATATGATCATGATATGATTTTTTTATAGAAATTAATTTGAGTAATGAAGTGCAATTTAAAAAACACGTCAAAAATAAAGAGATTCGCATTTAGTTGATATACCCTGTACCATAATAATAAAAAATCCCTGAAAAATCAATGCACGCAAATATAGACCTCTGATAAGCTTTTCCTAAATTAAAGAGGTATTAATTGGGTTCTTTTATGATCTGTTTAGGTATTTTTTGGCTCTTTTTTGGCTCTTTTGTGAGGTATTTTTGTGTTTCTTTGGTCCTTTACCGTGATCGCATTTCGATATTTATTATAAGTCAAACTTTTTAATGTCCGAAAACAATCATAAGAGGTGAATTTTTGCGTGCATTGCTTTTTTTAGAGAATTCGGTTGGCTTGAGGTGTTAGGCTCATTCAACTCAGATATATGTACATATATGATAGAAAAAAAACTACCGTCCAAAAAAAAAATCGAAAATTTGCCGCCCTAGGCCCGGGCTTACCGGGCCTAGTGGCAAATCCACCCCTGATGTTTAGGCTGCACGGCATAAATGTGATCACAGGAGAATTAAAATAGTCCAACTTAAGATTTCACTAACCGTAGTTTACAGTCCTATTCTTTTGTTTTCGCAAAACTCTGATTGACTGTCACTATTTAACCTTCACAGTTATTGCTGTCTCTCATACTTTCCTCAATTGGTACTGAATTAATCTACTTTAGTAGATTCTTTCCGAAGATACAGTAATCATTCTCGTGATACTCGGTGCATCGAAACCTGTGAATACCATTTATTACTTCGCCTACTTAGTGTAAACATAAAACCTAGACACAACTCCTTTGGCTCCACTGATTTTTTCTTTTGAAAACGAATACAGTAACAGAATCATGAGCATTTAATTGGAAATATTTGTGTATTGACTGTAGAACAGGCTCAATATTTAAAAAAAAATATTCGATATGAAAACAAATAATAAATACACAATGCACCATTGTTCGTGACCATCTAAGAAACCTGCAGTCTGGACAAAAACAACAACAACAACAATCTTCCTAAACAATAGAAATTTAATAAAGAAGAGGAGAATAAAATAACACAAACTTCACTGAACTAATTGTACCGACTTATATCTTTAAATGCAAGACGGCAATTTTCCGAGCTTTCTATTTTCCATTAATTTGTCTTCTTTCCATCGGCTTGACTTGGCACGGAACTGAATGAAAACGCCTTGAGATGTTGTCTACCATGCTACTGCCAAGGAGTAGGGCCATGACATCAGAGCCAAATACCGTGACGAATGATAGTGCTCACTTGATACAAAAAAAAAAAACACACTGTCATTTGCATCCCGAGCTCAGGCGCAAGAAAAACAACAAATCGAGCAACCTGCGAAAGAATCATACAATTGGCGATCCAGGTGAGCGGAAGCTGACTCACTTGAGACTAAAAGACACTGTCTGTTTCATAAAATTGTCACGAGGAATTTTCGGATGACTACTAGACATTTGGTAGAATTCCAAGGATTCTTTGAAAGCTTTTCAATGACCTTGTTAGTTTGATCAGAACTTTAAATCTCTAGTGCCCCAAAAATCAGCAGACATGTTTTCCTGCAAAAATACTTTCTAGCACCTCGGTGTGTTTTATACAACAAACTGTATTTCCCACGAAAGGTTCTTCATTTCATTTCCATTCGAGTTGTTGGTTCCACTTGGCTGAATGTCTTCAAGACGATGAGCGCGTATCGCCTGTAAATTGAGTACGACGCGACAATTGTAATTAAGACCAGGTTGCAGTGTCCAACCAAAAAAAAAAAGACTTTCCACATTGGTCTGCTGTATTTGCTAAGCGGAAATTTGGTAATGGCCGGTGGGCTAATTGTATTACACGTTAGGTATTCTCTTGTCACTTTTCCGCAATTTTCGGCCGCCAGCCAGCCATCGCATCGCGAGCTAGGAAGTGAATGACTACGACATTGGAGAGGGTTTTTTGTCTTAGTCGTTTCTATAGAACGCGCTGTATACATTTTCCGACAGATGCAAATATCTCGGTATCTGACTGAAAATGAAACAGAATGCATGGATAATTTCGAATGCTTTATTTCACGTCATGCATTTTGATGAATTTCAAGATTATGTAAATTGAGTGTAGTGTGCCGTGAATGGAAGAATGATAATAATGCGCTTTGGGCCTGGGAATTAGCGTGGGAAACTTTAATATGCGATTTGAATGATGTTACTGTTGATGGTTTCGGTATCATTTGTGTACAGCTGTTAAAAGGTGGGACGGATCCCGAGATAACAATAGATAAATCTGGTGAAATCATATTACTTTATGCTTGTTATTTTGCGATTGATATAACATACATAACGAATGAATTGAAATTTAAATTTGAAAATGATGAGTGTGGATTCCATTAATGTATTGAGCTTTAGCAATTTTTTTCTTTGTAGAAAAGTTAATACGCTGAGTCCCTAAGGGTTGAATATTTTTTCCACATATCTTACTTTCATTAAATATTTCATCAATCAACATAATATACGAATTTTTACTCTAATTATTTTCGCTTTTTTCATATTACAAAATCATCCTTACGTGTACCTACTTTATTGGAAATGAAACTCGACCCTGTTCTTTTGCACAGTTTAGCAAACTATTTCATCTTCATGTTGAAATGAAATTTCGCATCATGACGAGGGTATGAATCACATTAGCAGACCGAAACCGACTCTAAGGCAAATTAAATTAATTTCTTTAGATAGTCAGCAGTCGACAGACTATACAGGATGAATGGGAGCGCTCTGAGAGTTGGTATTTGGAATTTTCCAGATTTAGTGGTTTCAAGCGGAAAATTTAAATCTACAGCTACGATATTCATTAAAGTATTTATTTAAAGAAATAGTAGATTTTCTGATATAAGAAATCGTAGTAGTAAAAATACTAAAATTGATAGAGTTGAAAAACAGAGTTCAAAAATTTTTGCACAAAATATTCTTTTTCCTATAAATTATGGCAACCCGATCTCTTAGTTTCCTGGTAACAGGGAAATAATGCTTTGTCATCTACAGCTAACAACGGCTTGGTTACTCTGTGCAGACAATTAGTCAGAAGGCAAAATGTTTTCAAGTCGAAAGGAAAAAAGGAATCGTCATCGTTACTGTAATATAAATTCCAAAGTTGGATTCGTATACATACATATACCTGAGACCGGATTATATTAATCTCGCTACTCTACTACTCCTTCCAGCATTTTTTATACTTGTTCTAGTCCCAACTTTTGTTTGTTGGACACAAAAGTATGCTTAATTTCCATATAGTAAGAATATCTGGTCGTAGCCACCGTAATAAAAACAAAACCGAATCAGGATGACTAACAAGAGCTTTTAGCAAGACACAAAATTAATAAACGGCATAGCTTTGAAAATGAACTAACAAGTCGCCTGGTATTGTGGTTTTTGCAGTTTTAAAAAAAGAGTTGTTTGGCGTTGTTTTAATTTAAGTGAAAGATACTACACAGACTTTTGCTGTTCAGAGATATTTCATTCGCAAAATATTTACTATTGAATGCCTTTTAAAGTCGCAACTTTCAAGCAATTTTTAAACCATTCTCATATCTCAGATTTATTCTTGCTTCTACCGAAACAATTCAATAAAAATTCAATAATTCGTAAACCCGATATAAACTTAATTTCAGCACTAAATCAGGCGTAACAGAAAGAACTTTTTGATTGAATCAGAACCTCTTCGAATGTCATTGCATCCAAGAGAATCCTATAGTCTCCTCCATCAACCATTCGAGGCAATAACTATAATCATCTAACAGATAAATGTTCCATTCAGAGAGCGAAAAAAAAAATGAACGGGAACGGAAAATTCTGTACAAGTTCTCCAAAGTGCACTTAACTTTAATGACCCCGACCATTGTCTCTGTCCATAATTGTGTGTCCCTTACTATTGTTCTTGTATCTCTAAATCGATGAAGCTGGCAAATTGTCGACTATAAAAAATTGAATGTCAATTAAAAAAAAAACTTGAATGGCCAGCAATTTTGTTCCGTTGCCATTCGATACACTTTTTTTTTTGTGTATCCTATGTAAGTAGGAATTCTTATAAGCAGAGAGAATCTTCTTTGCGGCAGTCATCATAATCTGAAGACATTTTAGGATTTCAGTCCCTTTTTTATTGGCATTTGTTTTTGTTTGGTTTTATGAGGTTTTGGGGCAAAGTACGGTCGGTCTCCCGGTTAATGGAGAAGGTAGTAAGCAGGTAGGTTATGGGGTAATCAGATAAGATGTCAAGTAAGGCGGTAATATTTTGAGAGGCGCGAAAATGCTGAGTGTAGGGGAAATTGAATGAATATTGGTAATTTTATCATGAAATTGGGAGAAATATCTATTTAGTTCCCCATCAAATATAGATATTTGATGAAATATTAAACTGATTATAGTTTATAAATTTATATGTAGATTATACACTAATTCCTAAGCTGTGCATAAATCTTTGAATTGCGCTTTGAAAAATTATAAGTGTGATGAATAAAAATACAATGACTCATAAGAAATCACGCGTATAGCAATGGCTAAAAACTTGACGTTTCAATAAAAGTAAAACGTTTGTTCCTGTATTCGTAATTTGAAGCGCTTATTCCTTCACTCTATGCTCTTATGCTCTTACTTAAAATAAGTAGGAGAGGGCTCTGATTATTAGTAAATGAATACCTTCATGATTTTCAATTGGTTTAACATTTTAGATGGTTTAGGGTTATGTGCTTTTTGATTTCAGAACTCGATCCTTCTTTCTAGGTAAAATTGGCCTAGTCGTTAGGTAAACGTTAAGTATAAGTGACAGATAAACAGAGTTAAACTCAGCTTAACTAAGCTCTTTACAGAAATCGGAAAAATGTATATTATATATTGCGTCTTTTAAGCGTGTTGATAAGCATTTCTAGGAGAAACCTTTTGGAACCAAATTGATGATAATATCTAAAGCAGCGAATGTGCTTAAAGCGGTATAAAATTGCAGCTCTGACAAATGGCATTCTCGATGTTTAGTGAAAGAAGATTGAGTCAACAAAAAAATAAGGTCAAAACAAGACCATAAGCAAATTTTAAGCGTCTTTATCACTGTTAGATTTCGAGATCCAAAGAAGGTTCTAAGTTCAAAAGAAACAAGGCAACTGCTGCGCTTTGATATAGTTGATTATATCATGTCCGTTAGCAAGTGTGGCTGTCGGTCAGCTCTTAAGGTACGCGGAAAACTCAGCACATACCACCATTAGCTGATCAAATGATGTATCCAAAGAAAACGAGGCCTAGACCTTTTCACTGTAGACGCCGAACTATTGTAACATCAACTGGGACCAATTTGCAACGGATGTTGCAACTCCAATTTAAAATCTAGGTCTTAACTGCTCCCGAAACCTTTGCTCGCACGAAATAGATGAGGCTTTTGAAAGGCTTAAACAAATCACATTTTTGGGGATTGATAGCTTAGTTATCCCGAAAAAATCCATCCAATTAACGAACGATATCATTCAGCTCCATAATCGGCGGAAATTTGTAAGTCGACGTCTTACCAAAATCTACCACAGATACCTCAATATCGAAAATAGCACAAATAAGTACACTACTGCCCTGATTAAAGGCATTAACATTTTCATCATGGTCTCATGTGAACAAGAAATTCAAAGAACGTCTCCAGAAAATAGAACCTGCCAAAGATATGTTTCAGGGAATCAATAAAATCACAAGCTGTAAAAGACTTAGAAGTAATTTCATATCTAATGGCATTTCACTCCCTGATAAAAAAAGCGACTGCACATGCTATTCCTGCTGCCTTTTTTCTCATCTATCGTGGTTAGAAGCATAGCTCTGATCCAAATTTTGCCTCAGTCGTCAAGAGTTATGTCTTTAATTTCCGGCAAGAAAATCAATTGTTGACTCTTTCTAGATTTAGTCCTACAAATTCTTCTACAAAGCCCCAAGTCCATGGTTTTTTCATGAATAACGAAACTCTTCTAACCCTGGCGTGGACTCTCTAATCTAAAAAGTCTTCGGGAGTAGATAAAATATCCAACTTTATCTTAAAAACTTGCTTACTTGCTTCTTTGGACACCTCTCTATTATGTTCAACTCGCTATGGCTAGGCTATTCAGGTTGTATAAACACAGGCGAAAATATTTCCTATGCCCAAAGCGTCAGAAATCTGCGATGTCCTCAACCCGTGTCCGATTTCTCTCCTCTTAAACTTAGGAAAACTGCTCGAAAGTACATCTGAATCACTCCATAGAAGAGAACCACATCACACCAGGAAGACAGTTCGGTTTTAAAGCCAAACGTTCTACAGTGGACGCACTAATGGTTCTGAAAAGCACAGTTGAGGAAAGCATCCATACCAAAAGTGTGTTGAGTGCCTGTCTGATTGATATATGGAAGACCTTCGACTCCACTTGTATTGAAGGAGTCAAATGATCAATTTTGGTTTGCCAACGTGGTTAATCAAATTGGTTGACAATTTTTTAAGTGGCAGAAGGGCTTTCGTCTTCTTCAACTGGACTTTCTCTGACGAATTTCCAATCGAATCAGGTGCACCTCAAAGCTCCATTCTCGATCCAAGTTTTTTCAATATTTTCCCAGCAGATACCCCAGGAATTTCAAAAGATTCTCCCAAAGGTGTTTCTATCAATCTATATGCAGATGACTTCCTCTTCTGGAACTCAGAGCATGATCCGCACTTTGTAGCGGCAGTGCTACAAAGGTACGCGAAGGATCTTGTTGCATATATTGCAAAATGGGGTTGCGAAAAATGCTAATGAAAGGGAGCTGATATTTTTCAGAGGTAATCAAACAGATTCAAACAGAATCAAAGCGCTCAAAAAATCTAAAGGCTATCACCCCTTTGCAGAGGGTAATATATAAAAGACGGTAATATATAAACAGTATAAAGCTCGACCCTCGCTGGAGCTGCAGCTTCTATACTCCGACAAGCCTCAACAAGGCAGCAATTATATACCACCTCATAGGCTGTATCTTTAAGCTGAACTCCATTATCTCTACTCGAGTTAAAATTGTTGCCTATAAGCAATTGATTAGACCGATTCTCATTTATGGTGCCCCTATCTGATTTTCGACCCCTTCAAGCCATTTTGAGAAGCTGCCAAAAATTTGAACGCCGTATCCTCTGAAATATCACGTCCCTTTACTTTAAGGCCAATGGGCAGCATTATCGGAATAGTGACCTTTGTCAAAAATCGAATATAACGTCTTTTTCCTCTTCCTTGCTTCAAATAAAAAACAACGCTGTGTCGCAGAGCACCCCAACCCCACCATTCTATTGCTTCATCCAAGACGTGGATTTTAACGATCAGACCTTCATCTTAGGAATAGCTCATAGGCAATGAGCCACTCACTCACCACATATGAAGTTCCCAGTGAACTTGTTTGTTTTATTCATCTGATTCAAACATCTCTTACATTTCTCATTTATCTCTTAAAAAACTTTCCCGAACGCGTACCATTTTTACTCTTTTCTCTTCTCTTTAACAGCCATGTTTAAACTTCATGGCATTTAGGCGATCAAAATAGTTTTATACATTTAGTAGTTTTATACATTTTTTAGTTTTATACATTTTGTCCAAGCAATAACTTTTTGTAAATGTATAGCAGTTTTGCCCGTCGATCGGAGAAGGTGGAAGAGAGTTGAGATGACCTTGTTCAACACCATCAAAGTGTTTTAAGGTATGGGCGGAGAAGTAGAGATGCAGGGAGAAAGGACATACACTCGATTTTATTTTGTTTTTAACTTCTAAGTGGAAACTCCAGCTCCCCACCTCTACTTTTAATCATAATAATGCCGTCATCAAACTACCCTTTACCTTTTCCACTTACGGCAAGCACACTCACCCCCTATCCAGGGGTTGGAGGAATATTAAATGATTCCATTCACTTTTTAACCATCAAAATGTAGTCCATCAGAATGGAGTTACCCGACTTCACTTAAAAAAATAGAGACAGAAGATGAAGGTAAATTAGGTAGACATCCTTTTCGAATGTCCTTTTTAACGGCCGAAACGGGGCACTGAATATAAAGTTGGAGTAGGTTGAGGTATTGATTCTCATAATAATTGCCTCAGACATTTTACAATACATTTAACAATTTTTTGTGCTGCCCACGTTGGGCGCTTGTTGTTCATCGACATTATAGCACCTCAAAAGCTTCCTGTAGTACTTGAATATGACATGAAGGTGAGCCTCATCATTAAAGCACTGATTTTGATTGTTTTTTTGATAGAATATATATTTTATTTTATTTTGTAGACGTTCCTACAGAATATCTCAATGTTTTGAGTGTGGCCGCTGGTCACAAGATTAATAAAAATCAATAACCGATCAACGGTAAAGTGTCAATAACGTGCTTAAAAAGTGGGGCGGAGAAATGCCGCCGCATTTTTAAATTTGAGAACTACAAAATATTTACGACTTTTCAGGCTCAAATTTATAAAGCGTTATACATAAATTTTTTAGTGTTTGAACGAAGATTTTTTTCGCCGATAGAATTTTCCATATTGTATAAACATAATTTTGAAAATTTTTCATAGAATATCGATTTGTTTTTTTTTTTTTTTTTAAAAACCATTTTTAAAAAAATTATATTGAGAGATATCGTGCTCGCCGCTTTTTGTAGAGAAGCGACCGTAAAAAAATATTTTTAAGGTTTTTAAATAATCTGCATAAAGAAGACAAGATAACTTAAAAGCACATTGATAAACAGATTGAACAAAAGTGGCCCTAAGATGGAGCCTTGAGGTACACCAGAAGAAGGAGATAAAGGTGAGGACGACAAGCCAAAGAGGGAGGAAGACAACACAAGTGCAGATGCCGAAATGCGTTAGTTTGAGAAACAGCGCATGATTAAAAGTGTCGACAGCTTTGACAAATTCAGTATAAATAACATCAACTTGATTGTTGCTGCCAATTATGGAAGCAATGATATGACTAAACTCAACAGGAATCGTAGCGAAACAACGGCCTTTTACAAAGCTATTCTGTTGCGCTGCAAAGACACAGTTGAGGGTATTATAGATACGATTGAAAACGAGGCGTTCCAACATTTTTGAAAGTTCATGTTGAACTGTACACTCCAAAATTAGCATAGTAGAGATAAAAGTAATCAAACAGTGAGTTATGTAATTTTTTATAGGCAGGCTCTGCAATCCAGAAACTACAAAGTATCCGGAAAATTGTCTCCCGAGACAAAATGTCACGAAAAAGCCACTCATATAGAATATTTATTTAACAATGAATTCATCTGGTAAATTGGTCGCGCGGGTCATTTTAATAATGGTTCCCCAAAAAAATTGCAGCTAAACTGTACCTGACGAAGACACTGTTTGATTTTTAGGTCTTTCGATGAACCGCAGGGATTAAATTTAAGAACTAGATCAAATTTTGGGACCTAGTTGATATTTTGTCTTCGTTTCGAGCATGTTTTAGGTCAGATTTAAGCATATTTGAAGTTGAATGAATCCAAGAATATTCCATTTTGGATAACATATGAGTGTCATTATTAATAGATAATGCTAAGTTGCAAGAAATGGATAAAAATAAGGAAAAGCCAACAAGCACAAATATTATGTTAATATTATATTAGTTAATTGGCACAGTAATCAAAGCCGAAATTGGAAAAATTTAAAATCTATTACTAGATCAGTATTCAAATAATAGCTTCTAGTAATTCTAGTAATTTTTATAGGCATCTATTTACTGTTTAATGACATCTGAAATAAACATGAACACTTAGTAAAATAAAATCTCAGTCGAACATCAAATCTTTCGCTAAAAGAAATCTTTTAATAATAAACACTCATTGCGTGACAATGGTTTCTTGTTAAGCACTACTCCAAGTCATATATTGTACATCTTAAAAGGGAGATTTTAACATCTATAAAATAACATCCCTCTTTGAAAATCAAAGTAAACCATTATTTGTATGCTCATCTCATAGAAATATCCACTTTCTGAAGTAAAAACAAAAACACACTTGGCTTTTTCCAGCTATATTGCCAGGCTCTTGTGTATGGTTACCTAACTTACCCAAATGCGAACGTAAAATTCAGATGAAATCTCAAAAGGCTTTTCAGACTGGCGAAAGCAGTACTTACTTTATCGCATTCTTACGAAAACTCCGAGACAAATGCAAATAGAGTCCTTTTATTTTATTTTTTAGCCTTGTGAGTGTTATTGGAATCGTGAAATGTATTTTTTTTTGTGCTTTTTCGGTCTGTTTATGTCTAGGATTTGATTGAGCTCTCACGATATATGATTTACATTGGAACGGCAATACAGGTTTCATGTATTCATTGACATTTATTGCATAGAAATATATTTTTATGGGTAATATCAACCTGCCAGTATTTCAACGTAGTGCTAAGTAATAAATTTTCGCTTTTGAGTGATTTTTCAAGACGAAGTATTTGCACTTAATTTGAAAAATTTAATCATTCTTTGAATTCTTTTATGGGAAGTAGTACTTTCTCAACATCAAATCACCTAACGCCAATTCCACGAAGGAAATGCTAATCCCTTATCACGTTGTAATTTGAAAAATTGCTTGAAACCTGCATTGCCTTCATCGGACCGATTTCCTAGAATGTTGGCTTTAAAGTCGCAGAGGTGGTGGCTGTGGTCATTGATTATCCTAGAAACTTGGATGACGTGACAAAGCGTAGTAACCATTCCCTGATTACTGTATATACGACCCGGCTAGCAGGTATCGCACTGCATAGAAATGCATAGGGAAAATCCAATCCGAGTCGTCAATTTCCATATATTTTGCATAACCGTGCTCAGTTAGGGCTCGAGACCAGCATTTACATATACGTATGGCTGCAGACGTAAACAGGCTGGCTCGGGACGGAGCTGCAAACATTAAGCAATCATTCTTTGGTCAAGTCTAATGTACTTTAATACTTGCTAATTGGCCATTTGCTCACTTTCCAATGCACTTTAGAGCAATTTAGTGGCTGCAGTAATCGTTTATGTGATTTCTTGATTACCTGATTTTTCTACTGCTACGGCTCACGATCAGGTCTCCGTGTTAACTCAATTAGAATGTGTTTTATGGAGTGAAATGTGATACGGCGAGTGCTATTTATGTTTGGGGTTTAAATGTGAATTGGGTGTGTCAATCTAAAAATAAGTATGACTTTCAGAGACACATCCGACGCTTTTCGTGTTGAAAGACGATGCAATGAATTTTTCCCTATAGCATGCTTGAAACTTTAATTCGTTTTATGAAATCAGTCTTGTGAGCCATTTAACTTGAAAAATTCAATTCCACATGAGCTCCAAGAATCCTGCTCCGTGATCGAGGAAAATCCCTTTGTCAGCGTAACATTGTTCATAAAAATATTTACGAGTCACCCGAACTCCGGCACACTGAGACTGAATACAATAATCGCTCGCGGCTCTTAAGGACGAGGAAAGAGCTCGTATGCAAGTATTTATACATTTCAAACAGAATTACGAATATACCTCGTCTCGTTTCGGCGTGACGGTATAGTAGGTTCTCTTCCAGATCCGATCCGATCCAATTGCATGACTTTGCATTTTATTCAAAATCCACATCTGTGCTCAATCGTGCATTTTATGCCTTTCACGCTATATGAGCTTGATATTATGCCGTCAATATGGCCGAAAGGAATTCTGAAATGCAACAAGTCCTTGCTGCATCACTGTATACCACACCACACCACCGCAACTCGTTGATGACGATGATGTCGGCTTGGCAGTTAAACGATTTTGATATGCAGCGCATGCAGCTGAACTGAAACATCCTTGCCGTGCACGGCAAAACGAAACGAACCAGACCGGACGAAAATTGAAGTATGGCTTGATGTTTGCACGCTGCTAAAGAATATTGCTGATGACGGGTACAGTGGAATGAAGCCGGCTTGCGGTGCTTTAATTAAAATCTGGAACGTTGCCGAGGAAAATTTGTAATTATTGTATGTAAGATGAGCGAATAAATGAATGAGTTTATCGGGATAAAAGTAAAATGGATTTAAGTTGCTTGGTTTTCAGGATGAATTGAATTTTGTGTCGAATATAGGCAAACGGTGCTTTAAGAGAATGAAAGAAAATATTGGTTTCAGTTCCAGGAACATTAAAATATATTTATTACCTTCTAAATCAATGTTACTTGTTTTTAATGTCCTTGAAATTGTGTTTCTTTTCTCGGTGTTCACTCAGCACAAAGAATTGACCACAAGTAAGATACATGTGTCAAAAATAAACACGATTTAAGCCAGTATAGTTGGATCAGTTAGTTTCGAAAATGCAGAGCTTGAATTGTTTGAAAAACCCGCCATGTTTCCGCATTTAGAAGAAAATTGCTGCAATTAATTGAAGCCGTATTTTCTTTATTAATTCCAATTGAACTAATATCCCAGGCTTCTCTACTATAATAAAGCCTACCTACGATGACAACAAAGTCAATATTCGCTTTCGGCGTTTACGAGCAGAAAAATAGTCAATTTTTCATGTGGCTACATTTCCATAATAGCGTGTGTGAGTTTGAGTTTAAGCACAATCTGTAGACAGTAGTGATGGGAAATTTCGTTACTTTTGAGTAATGATAACGAATCATTACTTTCAATCGTAGTAATCATTACTTTTATATCGTTACTCATTACTATTACTACTATCTGCGAGGACAGCTCAAAAAAATGTGTACCCTTACGACAACAACGGAAAATATGTACTCTTATGAGCATGACATTCTTAAAAGATTTAAAAAAGATTAATTAGTAAGAAAACAGTTTTATTTTTAAGAATATAAAAAAATTGCTCTTGACAAATACCAATAGAGAAGGAACTTTATACCAAGCTTAATGAAAATTAAAAAAATTTTTATTCGAAATTAAAATAAACCATCATCCGCAAATTTTTTGGTCTTCGTCTACTTCGCCTGTCCGATATTATGTGGCCTGTTTTTGGAAATATTCTCTGACACAGAAGTTGCTGGTACTCCTAAATATTTTTTCGCGAACTTTCCTAATCTTGGATAAGTTTGTGACCTTGTTTCCCACTATTTAAGAGGATTTTGATTCCTCCGATTGTTGGGCTCTTCACTGAATTGTCATATTTAAATGAGGGTCTTCCGAATGTTGGGGTTGATCTGGCACATGCAACTATTGTTTCTAATACAGACCACAATCTAATCTAATCATCAGGTCTAGTTGTTGTGCTTGGGATTGAACTGGCTGTAGATTCTTCAGTCCCAAGATCATTACTTGAAGTTTGAATGACATCAATTGAAACTTGCATGTTAGTTTGTTCAGCTTCTTCCTTCAGTTCGTCCTTCTCTTTCACTACATTCAAAGCTGATTCATCGCCGAACTCATACTTTTTGAAACGCGGGTTTAAGTATGTTGCTTTGGTAAGATGGGACCAACTAACCCTGTTGTCATCTTTATGACTTTTCATGGATACCAAACTTTTCCTGAATAATCTTAAACAGTCGATTCTCCACTTCGCCTCACTGAAGCAAGAAGTTTGCGGAAAATTTTATTAAGAAGTGTTACAAAAAATGTTTCGCTTATTAAACATGCACCCACTAGGGGGCCAACCTCCTCGGTAAGGCTGGACATGAGTCCAGGGGCATCTTACTTCCCGCGGTCTCGTAAATTTTACAACCCCGGTGGGTTTGGAGATACCCTCGTGGCAACCTGCAGTCACGAGGATGGCCTCAGCACAGCCAGAGAAGCCAACTGACGACCCAAAAAGGATCTCGACCTGTTAATCCTTAGAAATTTAAGTGCTACTTTCAGTTTTCCCGGACGGTTTTCCGGCGGATTTTATTTTGCCGAATCTTCGAAACTAGGCCGCTTTTTCCCAGACTTGTATGAAAATTTTGCCCGAAACAACTGAGAAAGGTTCCCGAATTTTACCTTGACAAAAAAAAAGATTTTGGAAAAAATTGACTTTTTTGCCCAATTTCATTCTATCAACATTTTTTTTCACCCTTAAAATATTACTATTGTACTCCCCGATCACTTTCAATCATCGAAAGCGCCGCAAAGGCATTTTTTGCCAAACTATGGTCAAAAAACCCCTTACTCCCCTACAAAACTGAAATTTTTGTATCACAGCAATAGGTCTTGGCCCGTTATGTCCCAAACCACTCTAACCCAAAATTAGCCGATTTCAGCTACTTTTGCCGTATCTTCGAAACTTGGCCGCTTTTTCCTAGACTTGCATGGAAATGTCGCCCGAGAGAGAGGTCCCCGAATTCATGCTAGACCAAAAAATAGATTTTAGAAAAAATGGACGTTTCTGCTCAATTTTCCCTATCAACATTTTTTCACCCGTAAAATATTACTATTGTGCTCGCCGACCACTTTCAATCATCGAAAGCGCCATAAAGGCAGTTTTTGCCAAACTATGGCCAAAAAACCCCTCACTCCCCTACAAAACCGAAATTTTTGTATCACAGCAATAGGTCTTGGCCCGTTATGTCCCAAAACACTCTAACCCAAAATTGGCCGATTTGGTCCGATTTCAGCTACTTTTACCCTAAAAACTTTTTGAATATTTGAATAAAATACTTCCAAGTACGAAAATACTCGTCAGTACGAAAATACTCGATACAAAAATACGCGATACGAAAACACTTGCAAGTACGAAATACTCGTGATAACGAATTCAAAAGCCATCAAACATCCAGCAATCGAAATCGTTACTCATCTCATTCCTTACTTTGTGAATCGATCACGAATTCAAAAGTAACGAAATGGTATAATTCATTATCGTTACTCATTTCATTCCTTACTTTCGATCACGAATTCAAAAGTAACGAAATGGTCGGAATTCATTATCGTTACTCGTTACTCGTTACTCATTTCATTCCTCAAAGGAACGAAAAGTAACCATTACTTTGCACACGTAGAGACTAGAGACCGGTCTCTAGATCACCTCAAGCTTGGATATCATTGCTGCCCGTTGACTCGGTAACGAAATGCATTTTGTGTGTCGTTTGGCCTTAGAACGACGCAGGAACGATTGTGAGAAAAGTAATGGTTACTTTCGTTTTCCGGTAATGATTACTTTTCGTTACTTTGAGTAACCATTACTTTTAAGTCGTTCATTACTTTTTGAACACCACTAGTAGACAGCTCAATTTCAACCTTTAAGCAGTACAAACGGCCTCAATTCATTTGGTTTGAGTCCGTTTGGTTTAAGTTCACTTTAGCTCGCCACTAACAATAGAGTCTTGATTCAGTTAGTCCGTTCCATTTTCTGTCGTTAATTTCGAAAAAAAATAACCTAAAAAAAAAATTATTTTTAATTTATTAATGGATCCAAAACATATGGAGGAGCTGTTTCATAAAGAAACGAAAACCAAAAAGGAAGTGGCAAAAAGGATGGCTTGCCAAGCGGAAATAAATGAGTCACGTAAATTTGGTAAAAGAACTCACACTTGAACCTTCTGATTAGCAAAATTATCTAAGAATGGATGAAACGACATAGAATACGTTGCTAGAGTTGGTCACCCCATTTATCAAACGAATAGGATACGAATATGAGGCAAGCCATAGCTCCTCACGAAAGACTCACCGCATACTTTGCAGTTTTTTTCTGTACAGTTTCTCTGTCAGCTTGGGGGTCCTTTGTACGAAACAGTACAAGAATGTCGTCTAGAGTAGAATTTCGTTTCGTCGTGATAATTTTCGTTTCCGACTTGCCAAAGACATTCATTAGACCTATATTTTTCGATAACTTCCAAAACAAAATCATAGCCACATCTACCCATTATGCTGGTTTTTCGATTAAATAATATAATCAGCGAAACAGTCAATGAGCTTGTCACGCTCACAAGTGAGCGTGCGAAGCAAGACTGCCACGTTGTTTGGACTGAGGCTTCAACACACACGACCAGCCCTTTTGATGGATTGTCAAATCTCGGTCTACTATTTATCCCCCCCCCCCCCCCCCCCCTCACAAACGGTCGAGCCAAAAAATGGCCCAATGGCCTGAGTCCATGGACTTTGGATTGATTGCAAATCCAATTTGGTTCCTTCAGCTCATGAGTCCTTCCACGTTTTCCCACACACGGTGAGATTTTGGCCTGGCTTCACGAAATTTGGACTGAAGGACTGCTAGTGAATGGGGGCCTTTAAATGCTAGGTTTACATCATACAGGGTCCCTTACACAAATTAGTATTAAGATCAATAAATGAAATAATTGAAACTGTTTATTGTAAGGGGGAAAAAGAATTTCTTCAAGGAATTAATGCTAAATATGTATTTTTTGAATAATTTTATGCTTGCGTAAAATGAAGCACACGAATTTATAATGCAAAAATGTTAATTGCGGGATATACATACGAGGGTTGATCAATAAGTAATGATAATCAATATAAACCAAGGTGATTAAACTTAAAAGTAAGATTTATTTTTCAACATAGTGTCCTAACAAGTTAATACATTTAGTCCATCTTTTTTCCAAACCCAGAATACCCTTAGAAAAAAAATCTTTATCTTAACTCTCCCAAAATGCCTCAATAGCGGCCATCACTTCGCTATAATCTACAAATTTCTTACCCCGAAGGTGTTCCTTGAGCCGAGGAAAGATTTAAAAGTCACTGGATGATGTAAATTCAAGCCAATGTTCACCCAAAAATTCATACACCGCAACCGGTGATCTATAATAATATGCGTTTGCTTTTCGTCCAGTAGCGTTGGAACCCTTTATTGGATCAAAACAATAATACATTAAAATATTTACGTCCAATGATTGGAGGAAAGAATACTTCCTAATGAATCGGCGGATATGCCACTGTTTTGGGTCTTACAACAAAATAACGAGACGAAGCACACTAGTCGAAAAGCCCAAAGGTCAAAGGTCAACGACATAAACATAATTGAATGACCTCCATAGTCCTGAGATTTGAACCCAACTAATAATTTGTGGGGTGTGGTGAAGTAATAAGTCTTTCAAATCCATTCACAGAATAAAAACTAGCTTTGGGGTGTAGTGGAGAATTCATTGTTTCAGTTTGGCGCCAGAAATGGTATAGTGGTGAAATTGTTTTAACCGCATGAAAATTCGATTTCGTTAGACATAGTTTACTACAAAATTTATTTATGTTGCTATTCAATTGATATTTCTATAAAAACTAGAGAAAACTATTGCATCATTCATTTTTAATACCTGGTATGTCAATTCATTCGTTTGTTTCATTATTCAATCTGTTTGAAGAGTTAAAGTCAATTTCCTCCTATTTTTATTTGACCTCATTTGTATATAGAGACTTGACTGATGCGTTAAATTTTATTTTGGGAAATCTTCAAGCCTGTTTTTGGTTGTTAATTTTTAGCTTCATAATTCCAAAAATGTTTAAACATGTTTATTGTAAACTTATACGAACATTTTTCTACAGCTTTTTTCTCCTTTTCCACGAAATTTTCTTTCTTGATCCTTCTTGGCTGGCAAAAGTCTGTCTACTTACAAAGTGCACGACTCTATATGGTCCTATTTATGTTCAAGACTAGATTTATCTTAATCTTTCATCGCATTTGTTCATGTACAGAGTTTTTCAACAATAACTTTGTTTTTCAATAGGGGCAACTCGGAACAACGTGACAGTTTGACATTTAGTTTTTTTAACATGTCAGCAGTAGAAGCTTTGGCAATTGTTGCAATGAATTAAATTTTGCTGGAAAATCGAATTTAAATAGTAAAAATCCATTATGAAAATGATGATTCAAATTCAAATTTGCGTAAGGATTTCGCTTTGAAGCCTTACAAGGTGCAACAGGTGCAAGAATCGCACCCGGCTGACCATTCACATATATTCGCTCAATTCATTTCAGAACAACCCGTTGATTTTTTTGAAAAAAATCATTTTTTCAGACGAAGCCCATTTTCGTTTGTCTGGATATGTCTTCTGAAAATTCAAGAATGATTGTTGAGAAGCTTTTACATGCTCAACGGGTCACTGTATGGTGCGCTATGTGGTTTGGGGGCGTGATTGGACTCTTTTTTTTTTCCAAAATTCGGCAAGAAATACGGTTACGGTCAATGGATTACGATATCGGGAGATGCTAACAACTCAATTTTGGCATATAATTGATGAAATGGATATCACTAACATGTGGTTTAAACACGGACGGTGCCACAAGTCCCACAGCCACCGAAGCAATGAATTTATTGCAAAGCAAATTTCCCCGATTGCATAATTTCACGAGATTCCCGATCATGTGATTTAACACTACTGGATTGTTTTTTGTGGGGTTGTGTTAAAGGAAGAGTCTATAAGGAGCCAATAGAATCGATTGCAGCATTAAAACTCAAAATCCGTGACGTGATTAACGAATCAGACTCGCAATTTTGCCAAAAAGTGATTGAAAGTGTTAACGATAGAATCGACATCTGTATGCGTAATCCTGGTGGTCATTTGTCAGATATTATTTTTCATTTATAATTGCCAAGCCTTACTCTTTCTTATAAAATAAAAATTTGAATCATTTTCATCTCAATTCTTTGTTTTATTTCGTTTTTAAAAAATTAATTTCTTGTTGAAAAACCCTAAGCAAATTTAGGTACCACGTTAGTTCTTAGATAGCTTAGTAGAAAGGTCAGCATAACTAATTACGCAAACTGATCAAATATGATGGCAAACTAAAAAAAATGCATATCTGTCCACAAAATGACTGGGGAGGTCATTGACAGCACTCGCTGAAATAGCCTTCTACAATTTAAAAAAAAATCTCAACTCTGTCTTTTGCAGTGTTTTTATCTTTCATTTTATACCTTTTGACGAGTGATAAAAAACACGAATTGGATTGCTTTCCGCCAAAATTTCTAATGCTATAAATATGTTATTGCTAGAAACATGAAGAAGTCTCCTACTTTTAAAGCATTTCATCTACCCTCGGATAGTGTACATTTTCTGATCAGCTCTAGAATTTTCATAGAGTTACAGGAATATTCGAAAACTTTGATGAAAGGGATTCAGCTTCAAAAATATATTAATGGAATTTTGATCTACTAAAAGTTCCAAAGCTAGTAATAGGGCACATCTACAAATTTAAGGCACATTTCGAAGCAAGAGCATCATAACTTTCGAAAAACGCTTCAGAATTATATTAAATTATATGACACTGTGACTAGTGTAGGAAATGTGAAGAAACGAGTCATATTCTGATGAGATCAAAGCATTTACTTGGTAAGAATACAGGTTTTCGCCATTTATGAGCAAAGTTTGCATAGCTAAGAAAATTGTTCCATGCTTATTTGATTTACTTCTATAGACGCCGTATCTGGATATTTAGTATCCTTTACAGGTCCCGTGTAAGAGCTCCTAAATAGTTGGAGAGCGTTTTCAATGCAAAATAATCTGCTCTATTTCTCACTGAACAGTTCTGATAATTTTCAAGAATTTTATCATTTTTTAAATTTTATCTATTTGCTTGTCACCTTGATTTGTCAGCCATTGATTTTGATTCTTAAGCTGTACAAAAATTCTGATGGTTGTTTTTTAATTAAAGTCTCAGTTCATCGAAAATAATGTTTTGGTATTTTAAATCATACATATAATATGTTTATTACTATTCTGGGATAAAATACAACCCAAGAACAATAACACTTTCAACGTATATTTTCAGATAACACGTAGAAAGCATCTAGCATGAATGTCCGCTTTTAGAAACATGAATGCAACTTTAACCAAGCAGACAAAACAATATTGCATTGTTAAATTCACTATAACATATACCACTCCAAGTCGTGCTCTGCAGCCGCTCACTTAGTACAGATGAAAGTTACTACAGAGATTCAAACTAGTACAAAGACAGTAAAGCACAAGTAGAAAACCATTCTCAGATAGTTGACTAATCGCCGAAAGGTCAATTTGCTGACTACTAAGACGATATAGAGCCAGTTGTTGCTGGAGTGCCACATTAATCCGAAAAGTCAAATGCATTTGAAAGTGAATGGGACAAGCAATACGAAGCGGTCGGATAAGAACGTGCTTAGTCTCTCTGTTGAGTTTTCTTGAAGAAAATGCTCGAAAATGGAAATAAACTTCACACAAACAAGCATTACGTTACCCACCAGGTATTATACTGTACTGTACATATTTCTAACGTTGTGGCGAACGTCGTAGCACGTGTGCTTTAAAATTCATTGCGTTCGAAGGTAAATGCATACATAAATGCATTTGAAACGAGCCGGTTCTGCAATGAAACTGACAGTATGAACTTAAAATCTTGACGGCTACTGAGCTGTTTCAGCACATGGACAAATTGTCGTGAAAGAAACTATGCATCCATTTTGATCAAGCCAAGGTATAGTTAAGCAAATGCAATTTAAAGTGTAATTGGACCACAAGCTAGTGAAGTGTATTTAATTATTTTTGTAGCGATGAAAAGGTCAACAGTATTTTGCATATTTCATTAGTTTGGTCAATGTATAACCTCAATGCAATTAAATCTTAAACAAAGAGGGATAGAATACATTTTTTGTAACCTTTTTTTTTAGATTTGCCGGTAATCCGAGAATTTTAAAAATAATTTCTTTAGGAACGAATACCTTTACCTCTAAGTATTTATTCTTCCTTCCAAATTTAATCCTGATCTCTCCTGGCTGATATTTTTAATGTAGCGAAAGGCAGAAAATAATACTGACATGCGACCGGGGTGCGATTTCTAGGTTTTTATTCTCCTTCTATTCCCCAAAAATAGTAAAATCAATGCCCGGCTAGTTTTGCTCCAGACGGTGTTTGAAATATCGTGGTAAAATTACTCTCATCGTCTCTTTGTGTTCATTTAGCTATCTTTTTCAACATTAGCCTTGCATATGGCATTTTGCCTTCATTATAGAAAGTCGTCAACACCTCCCCAATTTTTGATTCTGCTGATCCATCTGTCGTTTTCAAATACCGTGCTATATAACATCTCTGCAGTTTCATTAAACCCTTTAAACACCTTGTTTATAATAGAGTTCACCCTTCTCTGCAACATTTTCTTACTCCTGGGCAGCCTACTACAATAATGACCAACTTTATGGTGCCCACTAAATTTTGTAACCTCTGTCGTCGATTCTTAACGTCAAATTGACGTAATTTATACGATCTTTTCGACAGCTTCTATCTCTGTGAACCATAACCTGTTACTCAATAAACTAGAAGGGATCGGCATAATTACTCTTCTTCTCTCCTAGTTTTTCTCTTATCTTCATAGTCGTCCCTTTAAAGTCACTCCCAAGTCACTTTAAACGATTTAATTTTTTCTTTATATTTCCCAAATCTGGAATTGCTTAAGGATCTGCCATAGGTCCCTTACTTTTCATCTTGGTTGCCAATGACCTTCCTTTTGTTATCAACTTCTCTTGTCTTCTGTATACGAATGTCTTAAAATTACATAGAGCGCGATTATCATCAATTGCAAGCTGATTTGTTCAAGTCAGTGCTTCGGTATTAAAAGGACTAGGTTCGATAAATAGCTTAGCTACAAATTTGGCAAGCAATAAATTCAGGCCTAAAAATTCGAAATTGAATGCTATTACTTTTTGACGGATATCGATATTTTAAAGATAATCTACTATTCTTTTTTTTTGTCATCGGTGCTTGTCAAAAATTGGAGGGGGCTTTTAAGAAAAATTGATCTTTGAAAATTATGTGGCTATCTCTTACTCTAAACTGAGTATTTTCCCTTTTTTCTGTCGTTTTAAATAATATCTATGTTCAATAAACTTTTGATTCTTAATTTCACTAAATATTTTTTTTTTAATAAGTTCACGTTTTTATGGTAGTAACATTCAAAAAGCTATCGCATCAGTTTTTAGCTATTTATAGGGTCGGGGAATCGAACAGCTTGTAATGAGCTGCTTGAACTTTTTTAGTGATCTGAGAAAGTTTTATGATTTCGTTAGCTTGAAACGTAAAACAACCTTCTTTCTATCCTTGTTCCATGTCCCGAGGCAACACGGTTTGTCCTCAAGCTATATCACTCACCATTTGCAAAATACATTTTACTCGCCAAAAACTCCTACTTCGACTATGTTCTCCAATTGATAACTTTGTCCTTACACAAGAGGCTTTTATAGAAGCTATTCATGAACTAAAGATCGGCAACGGACAAGGAAATGACTTGGTTTCTCCTTTCTCTGTGGTACTATTTGCAGACTAATTGATTACCCATTTGCACAGGATTTTCAATAAATTCCTGTCTTTAGGTGTTTTCCTGCCCTTTTGGAAATCCTCATACTTTACACCTATTTTCAAAAGTGGTGATAAAAGATCAGTCGATAACTATCGGGGAATTGCTATTCTATCTGTTATTCCCAAACTTTTTGAATAGTTACTTTGTGATAAACTTACTCGCAATATTGACCCTCTTCTAAATTAGCAACAACATGGATTCAAGAATCTCATGATCCTAGTTTCTTATGTGCTCTGTAAAATGGAAAAAAGGAAGCCGAATTGATGCGAGCTATACGGACTTAGTAAAGCTTTCGACCGGGTTGACCCTCAAACTCTGGTATTTAATTTCGCAACTTTAATTGGCTCCAGTCTTATCTTCGCAATCGATCTCAGCATGTGAAATTCCAAGGCCACTTATCTAGAAAAGTTTTCGCATCTTCTGGAGCACCGCAAGGCAGTCATATAGGTCGCCTGCTTCTATACATCTTCGTTTCCGATCTGTCTGCGATACTGCTTGGTATACCCCATCTATTTTATGCAGACGACTTAAAAAATCTACCATATCGTAAATACGCGTTTTAAGGCAGCCTTTCTACAATTCAAGCTTCAATCTCTCGAACAGTAGTGCAACGAGAATAACTAACAAGTGCCATGTAATAAGTTTTTTTCTATAAGAATACAGTCAAAATGTATTTTTACTACCTTAAGAACATTTTAGATCTCGGCGTAGTATTGGACAACAAGATGTGCTTGAGCCTCCACTGTAAGAAAATCCTAGCCAGGACTAAAAAAACAATTCGGATTCGTCAAGAAACATGCTCAAGATTTCAAAAATATATGGGTTACCAAGTCGTTATATATCATTCTAGTGCGGCCTCTATTGGAATATACTTGCATTATATTGAACCCAGCTTTTAAGATACATAGTGATAGAGTGGAATCTGTTTAGAAACAGTTTTTATTTTCCGCTTTGAGAAACTTCCATGACCCAAAAGATTTTCAACATCTTCCATCTTACAAATACAGACTGAGCCTTCCAAATTTAATTTCCTCCTCTTCTAGAAGAACACTATTAAGCGCTTGTCTTACTTTTGATATCATACGTGGCGCAGTCAATGTTGAAGATCTTTCCAACTAAATTACTTTCAATGACCAACCAACTTTCAATGACCTGCTCAAGGAGTGCAATTACCTGATTACCTATGCATATAATGAGCCCATAAATAAGTATTGCAGGATACTCAATTCTATAAGCAGCCACTATAGCGATCTTTAAATACACTTTCAAAAATAACTTATCAAAGGTCCTTCCAATATCATAATTCCACTTAATTCCCATCAGAACTAGCTTAAATTAAATTAATATATAATAAAGTAAAATAAAACAGTAAAGTAATCTCACGACAACCCTCGTACGGGTCTAGGGATTGAAGCTGGTAGAGAGCTTCATTGCAATTTTTCAATCAATGTGAATACGAGTGTGAGTGATTAGTTCCACGACTCACTTTACCCCTGATTTAAATTAGCTGCCTAATTAGAGCTAGGTGGACTCAAAGCTTAATGCGCGGACCCTCGTCCAAGCCTGGATGCGCAAGACACGCAAGAAGCCAGTGCTCTACCCACTAGGCTACTGTGGCTTCGAAGTAAGAAAAACTGCAATAAAACTTGTCATGTGTTTTGTTTTTTTTTTAATCTGTCCAAATGTGGGACAATTTGTATTTTGTTATAGTTATAATGAATTGCAAATGATAAATGTTTTTTTATTGTATATGATGCCATGTTTGGTAAATAAATATAATAAAAAAAATATCTACTAGCTCGTTAATTGAGCATAGTTTTTTTTCAAAAATAGGGTAAGCATAGCTGGATTACTGTTAACGAAATTTTCCACTACTGACTACTTAAAAGTCATTTAATCTGTATTTTGCAAAGCAAAAAAACGCAAAAGGGATCTTATTAATTTCTTTCATTCGAAGCACAATATGTTTAATTTTTTCAGAATTTTTTCAGCTTGATTATTTTGACATAAAATTCTCCTTGAAATGAAAAATATCTGCGATTTTCAAATGATGTGACCAGATACATTAATAATTATTTTTTAAACCTTATTTTCTATCTTGAAAAATTCATAATGCACCCGAAAAATGTATGCTTATTCTCATCAAGCAGGTTCATTAAATTAAGCCGATATATAGCTATAGATAGTTGAATACTATTTATGGAATTCAAAAAGACCCTATTAAAATGTCTTTTTTATGATTTCTCCAATTTGGGATACAAATTAAGATGCTTTTGGCGGATACAATAAACAGCGATACTTCTAAAAAAAATGGTCATTCCTCAGATCATGCATCGATCGTGTCAGCTGAGATGCAAACCACGCGCCTAATGGTATGCAATGCAAATAAAATGTATCTACCAAACTGATACATAAAGCAGTTCAAGACATTTTTAGAAAACGAACTGGATGACGGATAGATAGGGTAAATTAGGGCGAATTTCGATTAATACCTTGCAATCTGAAGAAAATAATTCTCTAGAAAAGATCATAAAAAATATCAAAAAAATAACAAATTCGAAAAGAAATCGTTTATTTAAAAATGTACGATAATTTATGAGCGTTAATACCGTTTCGCTCTTACACAAACTATCAGCAAAGTACAGATACATTATGAGAAGCAGGTCTGATAGTATTCAACATTTTAAAGCAAATCCTTCATTTGCAAGGAATCATCACAAATTAGTTTCAATCCCAAACCTGTTCAATGCACACAAGCATTAATTATTATATGCCTTCCACCTAATTGCTCCTAAGCCATCTAAGCCGCATAAAATAGGGACTGATTTGTACGAAATCTATCGAATATGCATAGACTAAAAGCCTTGTGGAAGCCTTGTGGAAGCCTTGCATTCCTTGCATGTCATAGTGCATGATGCAGAAACGCATGAAGCTGCATCGTGCTTTAAGTTCATCATACATTATTTGAGACATAACGATGTTTCAGTACAAATCGCTTTAAGGTGATTGATGGAAAATAATTGTCAATCAGCTTTTTGATTGATATACATATAATGAATGATAGGAAGCCAAAGTTAAATTAAATCCTACCCTAGGAAAAATGAAAGTGAAAGATCGATATTTAAGAAAGTTTCGTAATCAATTTATGATTTTAGTTGCTTAAATTTAAAAACAAAAACGAAGCCTTTCAAAGTGTTTGTTCGTGGTTCACGTGTCTGTGCAAGTCATCCTATCACAATCGACGACATCACCTTAAAATTTCACATTTTCATACATCTGCCCCCGAAACTACATTTTATTTACTGCTTACAGGTCACCTAACGCGACTATCATACCTCTATTAGCCACTCGGTACGGTGTCACTTCATTTGAATAACCGGCAAACATGGGTCGCTTGCATGTCGCTTTATATTAACCTGTCGTAATATTTTCGCATAATATGCAAATTGCCTCAAGGGACAATGACATAATCCGTAATACCTTGCACATACAAAGGACCATTCGATTTGCATAATTTTGGAGAAATTTCTTTGTTACTAGATCATTTGGATGAAAACAGCAAATAATACTGGATGAATTTCGTCGTGGTGCGAAGATTGCACTAAAAGTTTTGGTTGGGGTGTGATGCCAGGACTTGCGTACGAATGGCTGAAGTATGATAAGAGAAGTGGTATTCAACAAATTTGTCCGTCGTAATTGAGTGGAAAAGATGCATTAGATATTTGGATGTTGATCAGTAATAGTGAGGATTTTGCGTGGAGCTATGGGAGACTTATGGTTGATATGTAGACTTTATTCAAGAGTGAAGTCTTAATTAGCATGTTGCATTCAGACTACTTTTAGAAGATCAAGGGAAATGCAAAAAATGTACAACACTCCTAGTTGGAACCATTGATTTTCTTTTTTCTGCTTTGAAATAATAATTCTAACATTAGACTTTTTTATATGTCTGTCAATACTTTTTAAAATTTTGTATAAAAAATGTATTTTTCTCATCGTCACTCCGCTCTTCTTTATTCTATTAGAAATCGCCCAACCATTTAAAAAAAATAACACAAAGGGTTCAAAGTTACATTCGCTCACATCCAACTACATGCAGCATTAACGGCGTAGGGTTTCTCATTAGAGTATTATTAAATTCTTCAAGGAATTCCTCGCTTTTACTATTTTGTTTGCTCATCGACAAACAAGCATACAGTCTATACCGAATGATTCTCTTTTTAATAACGGTCTCTTGTCCATCAGAAATTATGCATGTGCAATAGAGCTCTTGTTTGACTAAGGGAAGCATCCTGATTGCTATGAGTCCCCTCGAGCTATTACGAACCCCTTTCATTTTATTGCAAAATACAAAACAGTAATTTAGCGTTATTCTGGCCATTAGACGTTTATTTCGACATGAGTCGAATGTAAAAGCTTTTGTGAAGTATTTCATAATGGAAATCTATTGCAATGTCATGAGTTTTATTTGAATCCAAAAATTACAGTGACAATTACAGACAGATATGTGATTTATTGAACGATTAAATAACAGTTGAGTTTTAAATGAATTTCGATAAAATGGTTGTATTTTCAAAGAAAATTGATGGATAGTTTTCGAAAAAATAATAATACCGAACAATTAGTAATAGTAAGTAGATTTGTTAAAATTAATTAAATGAATTAATCAATTAGAAATAGTAGCTTAATTAGCATACTTCTAAATAGTTAGCAAAAAATACTTAAAAAAATTACTTACCCAATTTGAGCAGTCGATGAAGAGGAGATCAAAACACTTTACACCTGAAAAGGTTTTAATTACAGCTAATTATTATCATTCTTTTAATATAAAAATCACTAATTATAAAAAGTATTACTTCAATAATAAAAATTAAAATGGCTATTGATTTGTTAATTTATTGCACACCTGCCCATGAATCGTTTACATTTCTGTGGGAGTTTTTTTTAAAATTTATTTATTTATACAAAACGCAAGTAAGTGAGAGCATAATATTAATATTTATATATTTTTCATTGACTGTAAAAAATATTTTTTTCAGTCATGAGTTGCCTTCGATATTTAATACTGACGTTAAATTAGTGAGCAAAATAAAAACTGGTGATTTAATGCTGCGACATTTTTCCATGAGCTAATCTCAACAAAATTTCATCCGGAAAACAACAATTGCAGTTATGCTTTGAATATGGAAATGTATGCGCCCAAAAATATCAATAATGTAAAAAAAATTTGAAAAAAACTCTGGCGCAGAGGAATCGCTCGAAAAATTAGTCGAAAAACTGGTGGAAAAACAGTTTCTACCAAATGTACTCCTTCCAGAAACCAAAAGTCCTATACTGCTCCGCGTGAAGATCAACAAACACACACACACTCTGTGAATTTCATTTTAACCTGGTGACTGCATCGGGCACTACCCGGATGGGAAGATTTTTGGGATTGCCATTCGGACCATTCCCAAAACTTGGAAAATTTAAGCATTTGTTACTTATTTTAATTGTAGATGATTAACCACAGCCAAAATCATACCAAATCTGCTTCATGCCAAAGTCAAACCACTATGTGAATTTGGTTTCGGTCCACACTCTGGGTTAGAAGTTACAGGGGTAGAAAAATGTTTAGGGCTAACGCCCACGAAAATTATCGAAATTGAAACATTTGGTGTTAAGTGTCACTACAAGATCCATATAATTATTTACACGTTCATTCTAAATTGGAAATTCAATGGCAGCAGGTCCTCGTAAAAATATGGAAAAAATTGCCATACCTAATTTTTCAACAAAAACTGCACCCAATTTAGCTAACACTAAGGTCCACTCACTGTATGAGTTTCATTAAAATCTGATGAATATATAATATGTTCAACAGATGGGGGAGCATCTTTGAAAGTTGTATGGCATAAAGCTTTTATTTTTCTTAGTGATTTTTCAAGATGGTACCACTCAGTGGCGTGCATAAACAATTTGCACCGGGTAGGCAGTCAAACGAAAAATAAGAATTTAATTCAAAATATTTTTTATTGAAAATATTTTTTTTAAATTTTACATATTTGTATTTATGTTATTCTTAGTTATTCTTAGTCTAACTTAAAGTTCAATTAACAAAGAAAATTTCACTATTTTTGCCTGCTGCTTCTTTTGGTGTTATTTTTTTTATATTTTTCCGGCCCAACGTTTATTTATTATGCACTAATGGTATTACTTAGCCTGTACCGCAGCTACACCGATTTTCCATGTATTTTATTTTCTTGCCCGATATTTACATTTCGAGGATAATCTGCTGTCTGCTTCAGTGTCTATCGGTCTTTGAGAAATCTACATATTCAGTGTCATTCCACATATTTTTTGTGCTGGCGAATATAATACACGGTAAACAAAAAAAAACGGTTAGTGTGTTTGCAGGCATTCAGTCAAGTAAATTTATCATCATACTTGTGATTAAACTGATGAATAGCATTCCCTTTTTTTAGTTAAATCTAACTCTGGCGTCATTTGGCCTGCTGAGACAATTCCATATTTGTTTCCGAATGAAAGGATTAAGAGCCTAAACTCCATCAACTTTAATGCGCATACGCTTTCACACAAACGACACACTGATGCTGAAAACTCTGAGTTTTAGTACACTTCATTTATTTGTTGATTTAATTTTCTCAATGTATAATAACTTTTATTATATTATAACCGTTGTCACGCAGCGCAAATACGCTCTACTCAAGAACTAATGAGACAGCAATGTTACTCAAAACTTTAAAGGTATGGCTGTCATTTTAAAAAATTGGCAAACATTGCCCAAATTTTGGTACTTAAAGTAGAATTTTCCTATCGAAATTCTAAATCTCAAGAAAAAATGGGCGACTTTTTTATTTATAATCAAGGTAACTATAATTTTTAAAATTTCCTATCTGAGACTATGTACAAAAATTATACTAACACTTGACTAATATACAAAGCTAAAAATTACATTTTATATCAAAAATAGATTTATATTATACAAGTATTTCTGCTGGCAACTCCCTCGCATAATGAAAACTTTGCCTGTGCAGTGTGGCTGTTCACTTGTCAACACCGTCGTGCACTTGTGCTGCATAGCTGCAAATTACTTCCCCTTGCACAGCGAGCGTTGATGTCATGCAGCGATGGTTTCATTTCTCCTGAAATTCATGAAGGCAGGCATGCCTTTGGCTCATATAAAATAGTACATACTACATCTTACACATACTGTTGTAGCTGAGAGCAGTTGGGCGTAGTGTATCGATACGAAATTCATGTGGGGGTGTGCGTAAGGTAAAGGCAGTGAGGCTGCATGCCTTCCAACGCTCATATTTGGGTATTTTTTGTTCTTATTTTGCTGGACTATGCTTGCGAAATCGAAAATGAAGAAATTAGAGCATGCAATATAGGTAGTTGCCAGATACACGTAATTATTTTCAATTCATTTTTCAATTTTGAACCAAAATTTTAGAATTGGATTGTAGATAGATATATTAGTAAAATAAATATATCGAAACAGAAAAGCAAAACAGCAGGGTAGGCAGTGCTTTTGTGCCTATATGAAGTGCACGCCCCTGGTACCACTGCCACAAAAGCTTCAAATTCCTCATATCAGACCTGAATTTACTAAAGATCAATACATTCTGCGAAAGTTAAAGTAAATCTGTTGTTGAATTGCGAGCGAAAATTACCGAGGGCTAAAAATAGAGGTAATTTGGTGAAGGACTATCGTTCTTGTGCGACTTTTTGACTATACAGACAAAAAATTGAATTCATCAACAAATTGTATTTTTTCAAAAAACCGATTTTTTTCAGGACGGTCTTGATTTGAAAGTTTTCTATTTACGTACCCATCGTTGCTACAGGGATGCTTGCACTTTTATTAGAAATCACAAAAACGTATTTCATGTACCCATAAATGTATCTTGTAAACAGTGTTCCCACACTCAAATTTTCCGTTGTATCAAATTTCTTCAAAAAGTGTATCAATATTGGTAAAAATGTATCAAAAAGTTCCCAAAAGTCTATTTGGGTTGAGGTACTGAAACTATAAATAATAATATAAAAAAAACTCAGTTTGGAGCTACATACTATATTTATTGAATAATATAGAGCCAAAAAAATATCACAATTTACTTCCGCTCTTTGTTTTCATCTGTATATTGCCATTAATATTGAGGCCACACAAAATTAAATTTGGGTTCTTTGCGAATGCGCTCAAAATTTTAACGAAATTAATACGGAGCGCAGATTATTTTAAAGAGAAGTCACTGTTTTAAATTACACCAAAAAAAATTATTCTTCGGCTTAAAAAGGAACCATATAGCTATCGTAATGCTGATGATTTGACGAATATGATAAATAAAAGAATATGTTTTGGGCAAGTATATCATACGGTGGACCCAAACATTATTTGGTATCTTGCTTCCCAAAATTCCTCTAATCTCTTTTCAACACTAATCAGTTCTTATTTACATTGCCATCCAAGTTTGATACAGAAAAACCTCGTTTTCAGGTAAACTTAAAGGTACAACTATTAAAGTCAACATGCAGAAAGGCGGCAGATGATATTGATTCACCTAAATTGTTTTCAACCAAACTCGGTTAATCCCAAGACGCTTCAACATTCATTTTCCCGTTATTATTTAAATAGGTTGAAAACTTCAAATCTTAGATATCTATCACATATTAGATATCTTTCGTAGTTCAGAGTGTAGTAGATTGAAGTTGGCAGTTATTACTGCTAGAGACAGGTGATTTGGTAGGCTCATGCCAGCAATATTTAAAAAAATAGAATTTATTTGCTGGATGACAAAATGTATCATTTCGTCATAATTCAGTGAGTTGCTGTATCATTGTATCAAAAATATAAGTTTCAAACAAAAATGTATCAAAATGATACAAATGTATCAAAAGTGGGAACCCTGCTTGTAAATTTCTTGTTGATCTCATGACCCTGTGAGAATTTATGGTTCGAAATTTCACAAATTATCCTTGCCTACTTTTAGGCACTTATCACCCGCATAGGGTTAAACGTTTGCAAAACATTACCATATTCAAGCTAGAAACAAAAATTTCACTTCTTGTACTTGGTTTTTCTAAATATTTTGTTCCAATTGTAATATAGGGTCCCTAGAAATTCACTGAAACACCCACTACCGTCAAAGGGCTAATTCCTGACAATTTCAGCATGGAATAATCTAGAGAAAAACGTGGATAAATTTTGTGTTTGGGGCAAAATGATTTTAATATTAATTTTCTTCACAAAAACAGTAAAAATATTTCTGAGTTCTATTGGGTCTGGTGTAGCTATGTTTTTTTTTTTTTGAAGTGCTAAGTTAAAAAAATATTTCGCTTCAGAGTTGAAGAGAGGCATGATAATCGCAGACTTAGAACAACGTCAATTTCAAGCCATCTTAAAATTCAATCACACACGTGTTTAGCGCTTTAATTATGCATATAATGCAATATCAAGCACAAAACTTTGAATAGCTTGCAGAAACCTACGCTCAAATTCAAACGCACCCCCAATTTAAAATAATTTCGTTTATTTCAACCCTACCCGATGCATAACTCTACTCAAAGCCCGTTCATCTGTATATACCGAATGTCGTATGGCCAAATCCCAGCAGCGATGTGACTAGCACTAAAATTCGCATCCCTATGACACTGGGGGAGCATCTTTGCCTCTTACATAATAATCATGGTTGATAGATGCGTTCCGGAATGGTCGTTATTGCCGTCAACATCAGCATTCAGTCGTGCGTCGACCACTTTCTGGGATTTGATGAGACACGTGAAAATCCCTTGGACTATATATTCTGGAGCCAAAGTCAAGTCACCCTCGGATTTAATTATTCACGCATTTCTTGCGGAGCGCGTCAAATAAATTGTTGCAATAACGGCCGACTGACGAGACATCGTCGTAAGCACCCCCTTTTTCTAATGCTAGGGGTAGATCTTCGCATTGCGCTGCTGGATGGATGCTTTGAACGGAGCAAAAAGCATACCACCAGCAGGCAGGCAAGCAGCAGTCACATTGTTGCGTTAAACACAAAGTCATCAAGCACGTGCTGGATTAGTCCGTGAGATTTGTTATAAGCACTCTTCGGCAGCTCGAATTTTATTAGACGTCCAAATCAAGTCGTGACATGCATATTTCACTCGATTCGCCTAGGTTGTCGCTTTTGACTGGAGGATACTACTTTTCGTATGGAAAGAATGGTTGAGTTGTGGGTGACTCAGAATAAGGGTTACCGCGAATAGATTAGGAAAATCATAAAATCCTGAGCTTTCTAAATTAAATAATAAACAGCACATGAAACATCACTTGCTACATCAACATTTGTGAATGGCAAAATTTAACGTTGCTCTTGAAACTTCTAAAGGAACCTTGTGCTTAGTGAAATGATGAACAACTTCTTCGCAGCAATGAAAACCAAATGCCTAATCTGATCGAAGCTGGCACTACTGATATCAGGAAAAATCTTTCGGATTTAGTGTGGACTCCATTTGAATGTTCTCTAACTCTTTGTCATGTCACCAAGAAATTTTTTTTTTATTTTCTGAAAAAAATGTCTTGTCAATATTGTACCGCCTTGAATATGTCACGTGCATTTTTTGACGTATATCTCTTCAGTTGAAAGATGACTGGGGTGGTATTGTGGGATGAACTAACATTATTTTCACAGTATGATTTGTATATTGTGAGTTTGGGAGAATTCATCTAACCTAGCTTGAAGATTTCAAGTAACCAAAAATTGGAAGCAGATATTATGCTATGAAATAGTACGTGCATTTTTTGCGTCCCGATGAAGAGCTGGTTAATAATAATATCGCCCGTCGACCGTATTGTCAAAAAAAAACACTTGTTTCACGATATGACAATATTTTATTGAAGTTTTTGTTTGTATGCGTACAACTTTAAATTTACTTTACACAAACCGTAAGCACCCCAATGCAGCCTCACACTGGGTTACAGGGAAAGGTAGGCTTGCCCGTGTTTCGCGAATCAAAAGTAACAACAACCCGAGTTTGATGCGAGTATCTCTTAAATAGTGAATTTATGCTGATCTGTTGCGACAATTAGTTCACACGTTAATTGTCGCAACAGCAGACTCGAAAGGTGTACATATGACACCTGAGCAATGCACTTAGTTTCTCGTAATGTGGAACGCGCGTGGCGGAAATGTTGATGTTTAGAGTTACTTGATTACATGTAGAATTCGTAAGAATTCTAGCTCGAGAATGCAAAGAAAAAATGAAATTTAAAACGCGTTATTTAAGGTCTAATAGAGATGGGTTTAGTGGATGGAATGTAACAGTTAATCATAAATTAGATCAAATGCACCACCAAATTTTTACTTATTGATGCATTTGAACTTGCGTAACTAGTTGAATAACAGAAGAATAAAAATTTAAATTTGAATTCGACAATCGAATGTGTATTTTTTTTATCAAAGTCTTTGTTCCACATGCATATCGACTTGGTGTTTCCTCTCAACTGAATCTAAAAATCCGTAGAGAGATGAGCTTCTGAAATTATGTTTAACTCTTACATATATGGTCATCTTGGTTATGTTTAACTCTTACATATATGGTAACTGTTAATTCCTGTTCCTCAATTCCCTTTTTTCCTGCATCAGGTGCTCTGCAAGGATCTATTATTGGTCCTATTCTCATTCTTTTGTTCGTAAACGATCTACCTCCTTTAATCCAATCTTCTTGTCTGTTATATGCTGACGATTTGAAGATGTTTCGAGTGATCGAGTCACAAAATGACTGTAAACTTTTGCAAAATGACCTTAACAGTTTACAGACTTGGTGCTGTGCCAATGCTCTCACTTTGAACATCGCGAAATGTAACAACATGTCTTTTACCCGTAAAACATCACCCTTAATGTTCTCCTATTCTATTTCTGGCTGTGCTCTTAATGTTGTTGATAATTTTAGAGATCTTGGTGTAAAATTTGATTCTAAGCTTAAATTTGATAAGCATATTTTATATATAACTGCCAGGACCTTTAAATTATCGGGTTTCATTATTAGATCCTCTAAATCCTTCGTTAATATTTCCACCTGTGTACACCTTTTTCTCTCCTTTGCGCGTAGGGTCCTTGAATATTGCTGTCAAGTGAAGTCTCCTCATTATGTCTACTTAAATAATGCGTTGAAGTCCGTTAAACGCAGATTTACTGCTGAAACACAATGTGCAGCCGAGGCCAGCCAGATATTGCAGCATTGACCGAACACAATGATGTAGCCAGCGGCAGCTGGCAAAATTGTTTTTTCTGTGTGGAAATTAGTTACATCTTTCTCTTTCTGAGTTTGATTTAGCAAGATATTGTTTTATTGAAGTTTTTTTTATCGATTTTATGTAATCGGTGTTAGCTAGCTGTTTATTTTTAGATCAACTGAAGGCATTGTTTTAGGATAATCGTTGAAAAATGGAATACATCGGTAGAACTTTTGCAAAGCGTGTAAAAACTTTTTTACACAATCAAAAAATGTTCACGGTTTTGAAAACTGCAAACTCTGTTACATCATTATTCAAAATACAAAAACATCTATAGTGGAAATATGCTGAGGTCAATAGTGATATACCTGCACACTGCAGAAAAACATTAATCATTGAATATTTTCGAACTAACCAGCATGCAGACAGAAAGTTTATACTAAAAAAACACAATCAGTACAATTGTCTAATGGCTATGCTGTTAGACTATTTTACCGATTGTGTTTTTTTTGCGTTTTTGTGGGTGTTTTTTGTTTGTTTGCTTGTTTATCACAATTGCGTTGTCTTCTCATTTGGTTTATATATGTTTTTGATGATTATTCTTGAAGTCTTTGCCCCTGCTACAACCAGATGTCGGGCAGGTATTAAACATTCTAGAATAACTAACAAGAGCTTACAAAAAATACACGATAACACAAAACACTGAAGATAAACAAACAAAGAGAAAACATCCCAAAGAACAAATACACAACCACAGAGAAAAAACACAGTCGGTAAAAGTGTCTAACGGCGATATGGGCACGTAATAGAGTTTTACCAGCATTGCACATGCAAGCTGTCAAAGATGTAGCCAGGCAAAAAGTAGAAAGTTGGTCAACTTCGGCTATGGCCACGGCGCCATGGGCTACACATTGTAACTGGTTCAATGCAATCCTGTGCTTTTAACTTTTTGACAGCTCCTGGCTTCGCTGCAGTTACTCGCACCCTATTCTATAAATTTCAGCTTCCTTGCCGTCCTTATAGTGATCGCCTGTCGTTCCTTCATCTTCCCTCCCTAGAATCACGGAGACTTATCCTGGATGAGTGCCTACTCTTTAAATTATTTCATAGGATGGTTGAATCCGACATCAGTAGCCAAGTTTCTGTCCGTGTTGCAGTACATGGCACCCGTTCTTCTTTGGCGTTTAGTGTGCCATTTGCGTGTATTACTATTCTCCGCTGTTGCGTTTTCTCAGGGAACACAATGACCTACAGTTTGGTCCTCTACCGCCGACGTTATATGCCTTCAAAACTTTTCTGAAAAACAATGTTTTGCTTACTTCAAACTCAATCTAGTTTTTTTTTCTCTTATTTTTCTTAATTATGCATTTGTACTTTAACCTTCATTTTGTTTACTACTTTTGTTCTTTTTTTTTCATTATTATTTCATTATTATTTTGTGCTCTCTATACTACTTTCGTTAGTAGATTCTTACTTTCGTTAGTAGATTCTATGTATATTATATATTTCTTTATTCCGTAATTGGATTTGATCTGTTGAATAATAAATAAATAAATAAATGCCAAGGTTTCTTAAGCACTCATCTTTAAATTCATTAGCAAATCTCAGTAGAATAGGAATTTCAAAAATTCAAATGGTTTCTATCTTGATAATTTAATTGCCTTATGGCCTCAGATAAACGCAAATTCACATAAAATTAAACAACTTATTCTTGCTAACAAGTGATTTTAATTTTATCCGTTAAAAATATTCTATTATTTTTTTTTTTTAATTCAAATAGCAATTTTTTACACAATGAATATTTATTGAATCTACAATGAATATTTATTTATTGTCGAATGAAATTTGAAGTGAGTAGCTTAAGGAAAATATTGCACGAAAATTGCAAAACGCGCTTACAAATAACAGAAAGCAAAACAAACATGAAAATCGAAGAGATATAGAAAATATCTGGAAAAATTTCGCTTTGCATTGTACATTTCTAGTGAGATTCAAGACTTAGTCTATTCTACGAAAATTAAATCGACAGAAAAAGTAAATTAAATCGACAGAAAAGTAAAAAATTCCTGCAAATAAATTTGTGCAAATATTTTTTTATCGAATTTTCGAAAACAATCTTTAAAGCACAGCAACGTAAATTCACATGATTTTTTTATTGCATATTTGCACGCGTAAATTTCAGTTATTGTTGAAGAATTATGTGGCGTTGAATTATAAAATTCACTTGTTGAACTGATGAACTCTAAAAACTTAATTGCACGCGATAAAAAAAAAAATCAAAATTAATCGAATTAGTAAGTTTTCGGGACAGCGGTCGATCGAGGATTGGAGATGGTGGCGGAAATTTCAACATATGAGGTGAAAAAACATGAATAAAATAAAATATTTAGCTAAAATGGAATGCAAATGATTTTATCAAATCTGTCCCTCGTGATGATGTAGCTAAAGATACGAGGGGCATTCAAATATAACCAACACTTTACTTTTGAGGTCTTAGAAAGCGTGCCAAAGCTAGGCGGAGTGTCGGGAATAGTAGGGGGAACCCGTCTTGATGACTCAAGGCCAAGCCGACTGCCCGACCGGTTTGTTTAGTTGTCCGCACAATGAGCGAAAAAGAGGTTCATCCTTCAGTTGCGCAACGCATTGTAATAAAGTTTTTAATGAACGAAGGCGTTAAACCAGCCAAAATTCGACACCGAACGCGTGCACAGCTCAGGAAGGATGCACTTTCATAACCACGAGCGAAATCATGGTGCGCCGAGTTCAAAGAAGGGTGCGAAAAAGCAGAAAATGAGTCACCGAAGATGCCCCCGCTCCAGGATTGCGCCTGGCAATGTCGCAGCTGTTATCGAGCTTATTGAAAGAGATCTTCGCTAAACTGTAGCAGCAATCAGTAAGTAAACGGAAATCAATGTCAGAAGAATACACATCATCATCTGAGACCATCTTGAATTCCGAAAAGTCTCGACGAGGTTTCCACGTCTGCTTACCCAAAAGAACAAAAATGAGAGAGTTTACGTTTGTTTTCAAGATGAATGACTGGCTTTTTAGAAATTTGAGCTCATCACTAAACTCCCGAGTAAAACGGGGCCTCAATGGTATGGAGAAAAAAAAACAGAGCTAGGACCATTAAAATCCAACCTCACTTGGGACTCTCAAGAAGTTTTACTCGTATATTTCCTTCACAATCGTCGCAAAATAAACGCTACTTACTACTGTGAGCTTCTTGACCAGGATCGAGCTGCAAATCGGTCAAAACTACGAGCCGGTTTAGACGAGCGATGTTGTGCTTTGCCAGCACAGAGTTTGCTGGCCGATGGTGCTCGTTGCAAGTTTTCACGAGCGATTTCTGGCTGTGCTAGCACACAGTTTTTTATATTCGTATAGATATACGTATAGTAGTCCGGGGAAATCTAACATGTTGCTTCGGAAAAATTAGGGGAAAGCTGAATTTTGGTGTGAACCTTGGTACTGGCGTGTTGAACAAAATGTTAAAAGTCCCCATCGATCCGAGCGCTGCGTCACTTTTTATACGGGGTCAAAGGTCACCAAAAGTGACCTTTCCAAAATATCTCAGTAACGGTTACGTCTTCAGAAAAACAATGTATGACAAATTTGTAGCTTAAAAAATTCCCAACAAAAAAGGTTATATAACTTTTTCCTGTAACCATAACCGTTTTTGAGATATATTGGTCTAAACATTTGTAACTAACAGCATCCTCTTTCTTAGGGCATGTAAATATTATCCGATTTTGATTACGACTTGGTATGTTTGTGAGTTTGTTTTTCTATGTTTAAGAGGCGCATGAAAAAAACGTGTAAATAAACTTAACAACCATGCTCCAGGGTAGATGGAAAAGCGTGCTCCGAAAAGTTTCCCCATCCTCCTTTGCCATGAAATGGTATCCTTGAGCATCCATCCCAAATCTTCAGAAATGGGCTCGTTGCCTACTCTTTGCACACTGTTCAACAAGATAGGATCACTTTTTATCCTGTAAATTGTCTATTATTGACATCATGAGACTAGCCCTACACCCAAACCCTACCCCCACCCTACCCACCCCCGCAAACGAACCATTCCGAAATAGCCGGTTTTTTAGTTTTTTTCCATGCCGTCTTATCCCATGAACGATCAGGGCAAGGTCAAGCAATTTCAGGTGCAAATTGGTTTCGAGACGTGTCATGTCCCTTTGGCGCTACGTAGTCATCACAGGATTGGTAAAAAACTGATTATTTGGGGATAGTCTGCAGCGGGTTGAGCCCCTATAATGTCAAGAATGAGCGTTTACAGAATTATGCCATGTTTTTATCTTGCTTTTTCATACTCCTAGCGCCATGATATGTTACAAAACCTATTTTCACTTGCAATGTTGTTGTCTTGTTCTGCTTTTTCGTGGAAAATCCCATACCAATGATTCAGCAATACAGTTTATTTCCGAAAAGAGAGTAGCGAGCAGACGTCCCTACAAGTTATAAGGCAAAGGGAGGCGGGGGGTGGTGGTAACTTTTCGGAGCACCCTTTTCTACCTATCCTGGAGTATGGTAGATAAGTTTGTTTACTTGTTTTTTTCATGCGCCTCTTGAATATAAAAAAACAAACTCACAAACTTTCCAAGTCGTAATCAAAATCGGATAATATTTACATGCCCTGAGAAAGAAGATGCTGCTAGTATCAAATGTTTAGATCAAAATATCTCAAAAACGGTTATGATTACAGGAAAAAGTTATAGAATCTTTTTTGTTGGAAATTTTTTAAGCTACAAATTCGTCATACATTGTTTTTCGAAAGAATTGACCGTTACAGAGATATTTTGGAAAGGTCACTTTTGGTGACCTTTGGAACTTTTGACATTTTGTTCAACACACCAGTACCAAGGTTCATACCAAAATTCAGCTTTCCCGTAATTTTTCCGAAGTTTCGCCTTTTTTTATGTAGGATTTCACTGGGCTATAGATATACAGACTGCTTTCTACCAAAAAAATGTCTGTGCCTCAAATTTTTTCTAAGAAAATGACAGAAAAATCGCTGCCGTGCTCGATGGCCAACTATATCAGTCGTGCTCGCTGTTCCGTTCCGTCCTTCACTTCTCTTGCCTGAAAGCTCGTGCTGGATCCAGCAAAAAACCGCTCGTCTAAACCGGCTCTACACCGTCAACCCATCCGATACGTCCTGCTGTTGCACAACAATGCAATGCCCCGCACTGCAGCCCTAACAACCCAAAAATTGGATGAAATGCATTTGTCTACCCTTGATCATCCTGCCTACAGCACTGACCTTTCACCTTGCGGTTTCCATATGTTCAGACTTCTAAGGAAACACTTGGAGGAGAGCGTTTTGCGAACGATCAACAGGTTGAACAGTTTGTGCACGATTGGTTGGATACTCACCCGAAGTCATTCTTCGAAATCGTAATGAACAACTACCTGTTCGATGGGAAAAGTGCATTACTAAAGAAGGTTACTATGTACAAAAATAACTATAAAGTGTAATTGGATGCCCCTCGTATTTTTCATGACTTTGCCATTGATTGTCACTAAACATTTTTTAACTAAGTGGTTTCGAAAGTATGCACTGATTCTCATCAGACATCAGATCATAGTGCATACTTGACTGATGTGACTACTTGCAGTGGTTCATCATTAATTTTTATTTACGCTAGTTTTGATAAATTTTAAGATCCTCGACTTTTGATTTTTTGAATGTGCATACTTTCAAACCACTTAGTTAAAAAAAATTTCAATTTGAATCATCACACAAAAAACAATTCCATTTGATTCTGCTTTCGGAGGCTTATTCCGCAAACCCATCGAGTTTCCCGTATCAATTATTATCTGCTTTGATAAGCTTTAGAGACGGTTTACGTCGTCTATGCTGGTTTATAGACAAGAAGGGAACCGTGATCACTCACTAGCATCCCTAATCCGACTCTCAAAAACTTTATTTTCAACATTAAAGGAAATTTTCGTCTGTTTCTCATCTAACAGTCTTTTTGTGTTCATGCTTAAAACAAAACTCCTACTCCACCAAAAATCACAAAATTTATAAAAAAATCACCAAAAGTCCGATTTTTTTTATACTCCCAATATTCTTGACAGAACTTTCTTCTTGAGAAGCAAATCAAATTTCTTTTCTTTTTTCAAAACTTCCAAATCACCTCTCTTACTTCTTTTCCTAAAAGACCAACCGTCTCGAAAGGCGAGTGAGATTGAAAATTCAGCAATCGTCTCCATACACGATTGACTATCAGCTGATTTGACACATCAGCTTTGAACACACCACCTACATAGATGTTCCTGTTGCCACCAGCACATTGCGCCTTTAAGCTTCAATAGCTTGAAATGCAGCTGGTTCAAGCATTTGTCGAGCGAATCAGCCGGGTACATGCCAATGAGTATGCTTGTGTTTCAAGCAGACACAAACTGAAAAAAATGTATAAAAAGAAGTGGGCCAAGATGAGCACCTTGTGGTACACCAGAGAGGAAACAAATATATTTTTGATCAAAGGCCAAATTTCGCAACTTCGCCTTGATTATAAAGGAAGGAACTGAGCCAGCTAAGTAAAGCTTCGCAGAGTCCGGATTTCTGTAGCTTTAGAATCAAGGTAGAACGGTCAAATCTGTTAAAAGCTTTACTGAAGTCATTGTGTGTGAATAAGTAGACTCAGCAGATTTGATATCATTTCTCCATTTCATACAGAACTTCCCACTTTCTGAATTTTTCCGAAGACATAATGGGTATCAACAAGCGACAGAATTTATCGCAGACGACGTTAAAAAAAGTTTGGAATTTAGGATTCAATCGCTATTCCATTATAAATTTCGATACAGATTCAGCTGTCATTTTTGAATACGGGTGCAACATACGAAAGTTTCTAACAAGATGGAAAAACTTCCGATGAGGAGGGCGAATTAAAGAATATTTTCAGCTGTTCTACATACTTACAAAAAGAAATTCAGAGGAAGATCAGGTCGAGGACTTTTATTGCAATCGAGTTCTATTATAGTTTTACGTATTTCTTCATGCAATTTTTCTATGTGGTTGACAAAAAAAGTTGGAGCTAAATCAGAGGAAGAAACGTGTGAGTTTGATGGATTTGATGCATTGAAAACTTTCTCGAAACTGACTGTTTTTACAGTCATTTAGTCTCGTTGTGAGCCATGAATATTTCTCGTTGTAATTTTTTAGGGATATTAATGAAATCTTATTTTTACAACTCAATGGTATAAAATGGTTTATGGTATGGAAAAACATGTTTTTTTAGGTGTAGGCTTACTTGACTGAAAAAAGCTTTTAAATTTTCAAAAAGCCATTTCACATTCACGTCAAATTTAATTATATTCAGAGGTTAAATCATAATTATTTTTATATTAAAAGGTATTATTAGAATTACATTAAAAGGTTGAATCATGAGCAAGATTCTTTTGCGGTTTGTCATACGAATGATGAATAGAGAAAGAGTGCTATAAAAGCCAGAGTGAAAATCCTGGAATGTGGCTTCTTGGCTGATTTTTTTAATCAACGGTAAAAATTAAAGGTGAAATGCAAAAACAGGATGAACTATATACAACTACAATAGCATAAATAGACATTAAAAAATTGGATATAAAATTAATAATATTAAAGTATTATCACTATAAGTAAACTCTGCGATATTCTGCCTCGTCAACTGTGCGTCACATCATGGTTGATTCTAAATGCATGAAATCATTGTTTCTATCAAATCGCCGCTACTCCCTGTGTTTTATATGCGGATGACTTAAAATTAGACAGAGCAATCAGGTCTGCGAACGATTTTCACCAATTGCACGCTGACAACTTCTAGCCACTGAACATTTTAAAGTGCCACCAGATGTCTTTCGCACATAAAAATACTCCACATGTGTTCTCTTATTATTTGTCTGGTATTTCTCTGTCATTTCTCAGCATTTTAGAGACCTGGGTGTGGTGTTTGATTCGAAATTAAGATTTGATGTTCAAGTCATGAATAGGAAGTCCAGGGCCTCTAGGATTGCTGGATTTGTCTTGCGTTCTTCGCATATGTTTACCAACATTTCCTCCTGTATTCATTTATTTGCCTCCTTAGTACGCAGTATTCTAGAATACGCTTGCCAAATCTGATCTCCGCGTTTTCATTATTTATCTGACGCCATTGAATCTGTTCAGCGCAGGTTCACTCACTCGCTTCTTTTTAAATTCAATATCCCTATTGTCCCTACTCCTCTCGTCTTTCCATCCTTTGTATGTTTTCGTTGAAATCACGGAGATTGTTCCTCGATGAGTATTTTCTTTTCAAACTTTGCCAAGGCATTTTTCGTCAGATCTTGGTTCCCAGATAACCAGACGTGAATCTTATCGTCCAAGTCGTTCTTCGGAGGTTTTTTCTGTTCCGTTTGCACGTTCGGAAGTCTATTTCCAAACGCCTTTCTTGCGTCTACCCAGAACGCGCAATGCCCTTAAGCTTGGCCCTCTCCCGCAATAGTTTTCTCAATTCAAGCATGTATTGAAAATGTTACCTTGGATTGGATTGCTATTTACCCTAGTTCTAATTTTAGTTTTCAAATTATTCAATTATTTTTGTCATTTCTTTTTCTTTTTATGTTTCATTCCTTTTTTGCTTTCTTGACGCTGTAATTGGAATTATATCTGTAGCGCGAGCGATAAATAAATAAATAAATATTAAGTAACATTTCGTTCACTTCTCTGAGAATTTTCATCACCTCGTAACCAATCATCGATAACAAAATCTGATCAAAGAAACCGTTGGAATAAAATATACCACTTTCTAAATTATCTAATTTTTGGGAAGTTGAGATTTATATCACTTTGATTCTCACAATCATTGCATCTTAAATGATTTTTTTTCCCTCGTAGAGCTATAAAACATTTTAAAACCTTCAACCGAATAAGTTCATCAAAATAAATAAAATCGTATGGTGTGGTGATTAAAAACGATAAAAGCGAGTTGAAAGGCATAAACAAAACGTATGAAAAAATTTCAAATGCATGAAAATTCGTTTACAAAATATACTTTTTCCTGAGAAAAATTTTCCTAAGAAAAATCCATTTATGGAAGCTTATCTTAGGATCAACACAAGCAATCAATTGTGGAAAAGTAAAATGCTTACAGACTCTCTAAAAGTATATTTTTGATATATTTTCCTTACATGAATATTATTTGAGAAAATTACACAGCAAATATTGATTTTCACAATTTTTCTCAATTAAGGCCGAAGGCACACAATTTAAAATAAAAATACTGCATTATTTTTAACACTATTTCCATAATCCTGAATGTTTCAAAAACTCATAGCTAGCACATGTTCCTTGAATTGTATTAAGTATTTTACTAGGAAATTTCCTCAACTTACTTTTCACTATCATTACTTAAACCTTCACATTGATCTCCAAACTTTTCACTCCAACTTCACCTAGGCTGATATGTTTCCAAAGCCAGGAAACTGTCACCGTTGCTTCTTTCATGAACAGCTTGTTACTAGTGAAATCATGCTGATGCTTACTCGGAAAATGTAAAGTGCAGAGACTGAGGTTTTGGTCCGAAACTGATGCACACTGGGCAAATTACTACGAAAACCTTCATTAGAAAAAGCAACTCTGCTTGTTCGAATCAGGTCTTCTCTGTAGACTCAGGTAAATAAGGCTTGTGTTTACACGTCCTGCCGCTACATCCAACAAGTTTCGCAATAGAACCTCGAACTTTGTTCGAGAATACTGTTTCCGTTTTGTGAGCGACTCCTGATTGCCCGCCAACAACAGTGAATCCTACACGAAACTAGCTTGTTATGTAGTTGTCTTTCCTGCCTTGACCGGAATCGAATGTATGCGTTGCATATGGTAAAGTGCTTTGTAAGGAAGGATTGTAAGTTTTGCAGAGCTTATTAAACCATATCGGTATTCTAAGGACGGCGTTGCGATTTAACGAGGATTGAAAACATGAACGAAAATGTACTCGAATGGATTGAGCTTGAAGGTGAAAGTAATTGTTTTTGACCGGTAAAAAATATTTGGAATTTAAATTATTTACGGACTTAAATTCATGCTTAAAACCTACTAACTGATTAAACTAATCTGATTCAAGTGCTTCTGATTTTCAAAAGCAAATATTTTTATTGAAAGACCAATTTTTTGCTAGGTTTAGTCAGGCTCACCTTGAATCGAATTTTTCTCAAATTTCAGTAGGTTAGGTTAGGTTGTACTGGCTGGCACATGGCCACACATAGACCTACCGGTCCGTAGTGATACCAGATAAATGGACCTCGAGAAAGGAATTCAGTCCAAGCGGCCATCAAAGGCCCCGGACTTTTTCGCGAACTGAAGGATGTCCTTCAGCCTTCGCTCTGCCATGTGTCAGAGATCCACCAGCCAGGGCTCACAGTGCCGGGCAGTGACACAGGAGATGCTGGATAGTTTCTGACACCCCCGGCTCTTGACACCTTCTACAGGTGTCGCTCGTTAGGAGTCCCATTTTCATAGCATGTGCTGCTACAAGACAGTGACTAGTAATGATACCAACGAGTCGTTTGCAGTCAATCCGCGCTAACTCGAGGAGGTACTTGGTCGATGCGAGATTGTATGACCCCCACATGATTTTGGTTACTTTGCAGGTCTGAGTTGCACCCCATCTACGCGTCGCTCCCTGCATCATTATGGAGTCGATTGAGTACTTAATCGCCTGGATAGGAGTAAGGATGTTAACCGCTTCCAAAAGGGGAAGACTAGCCCCATACTTGGCTAACGCATCCGCCTTTTCATTTCCATCAATACCCTTATGACCGGGAACCCAGAAGATTCTGACTCTTCTGCTGTTACCCAGTCTGTTCAGGGCCTGAATGCAATCGAATACACACTTCGATTTGTATGTGTGAGACAGCAGTGCTTTTACCGCCGCTTGACTGTCAGTAAAGATGTTTAGTACTTTGCTAGTAGTATCTTTGGCGTATATGAGGTCTGCGGCTTTACGTATTGCAAACACCTCCGCCTGGAAAATACTACTGTGGTTCGGAAGCCTGAAAGCTGCTTCCATAGCTGCATCTGCAGAATATACTGCAGCACCCACTCCTGCAGCTGTCTTCGAGCCGTCAGTGTAGATGCTAAGAGCTGCAGGACACATTTGTCGATTCCATTCTTGCCCCTCTCCCACAGTCGCTCTATATCCCCGCTCAAAGCACAGAGTGGGAACCAGGTAGTCAGTGCTTCCTGCGTAACCCCGTTCAATACTGCTGTGGCCAAAGGATCCTGGCTCGAAGTGCCCTGATTCCCTAAGCCTGACAGCAGCCTTTGCGGCAGTGCCTCTAATAAAGAGATCAAGCGGGGGGAGATGAAGCAGGACGTTCAGAGCAGACGAAGGAGTCGATGCTAAGGCACCTGTAGTGCAGAGGGCCGCCAGCCGCTGAACTCTATTGGCCATGGTAGCAAAGGTGCTTTTATTCACTGCTGGCCACCAGACCAAGCATCCGTAAACAAGGATCGGCCTAGCTATCGCCAAGTAGATCCAGTGCGTTAAAGCAGTGCTTAGACCCCACGTTTTACCCAGCACTCTCTTGCTGGCATAAATCGCGTTGCTTGCCCGCTTAACTCTTTCCTCTAAATTCGCCCTCCATGTGAGCTTGCTGTCCAGAATAAGACCCAAGTACTTAGTTTGTAACTTGAAAACATAACAAACGTCTTTACTTGGTTTTTAAGCCAATTCGTTGTTTCTACTTTCTAGTATGCTAAGATGTCTCAAATGCATTAAATCGATTGAAATATATAGCAGTCAACCACAACGGGCTTCTGAGATCCAATCAGATGCGCATAATAAACATTCGACAATACATTTTCCTGCTATAATCCATAACAAAACATTTAATAAAAACCAATTGACATTCGCAATATTTTACTCCAAAGCTCTTGTATATATGACGATAAGAAAAATCGACTATTGCCTTCACGTCCGAATCAAACGTGCATAAGATTTTTTTCGGGGATAAATTAAAGCACCACGTGCACAATCTAAACAATAATCCCTGCATTGCCTGACGCAATAGTATGTACGATTCGGCCTAGCAAGGGTGAATTTACAGGAAAAATTGTTGCGTGGAGAAACGATTTTATCCTTCGATTTTTCATTTTTGCTTCAACTCCAGATATTTCAAAGTTTATCGTGCACAGTACTATTGCAGCTGTTTTTTTTTGAGGGTAGTGAAAAATTATCCGGAAAAATGACTAATAATTTAAAAGAATCGAACAATAAATTTTAGTTTATAATAATCTAAGCCGAAGCGAAGTTTACCTGAAAAAATATGGATCAATTGAAACCAACGAGTGCAGAGGTAAAATTTACTTATTTCGGGGATCAGTTAGGGTATGCACGTGACAACATTCGATGGGAGAATTTTCAAATAGTATTCGAAGTATGATTAAAGTTTTAAACTGTGAAATAAGATTTTTTTATGTACCCGAGAAATGTTCATGTTTTTCACTTTGAAAATGGATTTCTTTACGTTTGGAAGCCGTAACTTCCAAAGAATTTTTCTAACTTCCAAACAATTCTTCGTAACTTCCAAACAATTTTTTTAAAATAACATTCATAATACTCGTATTTATTTCTAATTATTTAATTATTTTTACAATAATTATATTTAAATATTTAATTCAATTTACAACGTTTAATAATTCCTTTGTACATCTTTTTTAAGTCAACAGCATTTTATTTTCCTCAAACTTCAAAATTACATTTTTCTCATCATAATGGGGAATTAATTGAATGAAAAATTACATTTTACTTAACATACGGGTGAATTTATTATTGAATTAATTAATTATATGTGTAAAGTGTTTGTGGAGAGTTGTGGATTGTATGTGGACAGATGTGTATTAATGAAGTGTATCCCGCGTTTTATGCGTAAGAGAGTGGCACTTTTGTGGTTCTACCAGCCAGAGAGACGTATGGAAAAGAGAAAGACACTCTCTTCGCTGGACTTTTGCTCGGAACTGAAGACAGCAATGATGTGTTAAGTGTTTTATGTGTATGTTGCTGCTTCTCGAGAAGTTTTTCGATAGGTTCCACAGAGGATGAGATGTATCAGGGCTTGAGCCTGTCAATGGAAACATTGGCGGACTTATTTCTTATTTCAAGAGTGTAATAGTAAGTCTGGTTAGGAATTTGGAAGGACTGTCATACGGTGGAACGAGTGGTGGACGAACAGAATTGACTCTAACGAAGACACAAGAACAAGAGTTGAGTTACTTGAAGATGAATATCTTCGGTGTTGTGTGATGTCAGCCGGCCGGAGTTTTGCCATAGTTGCCAAAAGTTCGGAGTTAAAATCGATTTGACTAACCTTCCTGGGATTTTCATGAAGAAAATTACTAGGAAGACGTGGGTTCGTGGGACTTGTGCCGGTGACGCTGTGAATTCTTCTCGGATTAGAGATCGTAGTCCAAGAAGAATTAGGGGCAGTGTTCTTGTCTAGGACGCATCGTTGTGAGCCATGATAGCCAATTTTAGAGTACAATGCCATCTCTCTAGGAACCCGCTGGTCTGAGGGTGGTAAGATTCCGTTCAAAGCGCAAGAGTCGAACAAGTTCAGCATAGAGCGCTGACTCAAATTGTCCACCATGGTCGGTGACAATGTATTGGCGAGCTCCGAATCAAGCAATCCAAGTGCCCAGTAGATCAGAGGTACAGTCATTGGTAGTAATGCTGGCAAAAGGCATTGCTTCAGGGCAACGAATGAAACGATCGGTGATAGTCAAACAGTATGTATATCCCTGTGAGTGTGTTAGAAGACCAACTATGTCGACTTAAATGACCTTAAAACGTTTGGAGACCATAGGAAGGATCAATTCTCGGGCCTGATTTGTCGAATGCTGCGTATGACAGGTTTTCGCACGTTGAAATGACAGAAGATGTTCTCTTGGTAGGTTACGCTGATGATATAGTAACTGTCATTACCTCCAAAAACCCCCAACTTGCTCAGCTCAAATTAAATCAAGTAATGAGAAGAGTTGAAGGCTGAATGGAAAGGCTCTAGCTGGCGAGCGCGAAAACTGAAATTGTCATGCTGACAAAAAGAAGGATACCGACAGTCATACCCATGACAGTCTGCTCCGAAGTAGTCTATACTAAAAAATCTCGGAGTGACTTTTGACTCCAAGTTGAGTTATAGGGAGCACATCCGGAAAGCATGCTATAAGTCATTGGGGACTGTAATCTCGCTGAGCAGACTCATGGCGAACGCTCGCAGTCCTATGCAAGTAAAGGCAAACTGCGTATGATGGCGGCTCATTCAATGCTACTTTATTGTATGGAGGTATGGGCCACTGCCTTAAAATTAACAATAGCTCATATGTGGGAAGAGAAGTAGCAGTCTCTCAAACACAAGCGCAGACTCTTGGGCTTTGGGCGGAATGCTGGGCTACGAGCACAACGGAATAATGGACGACTAGGCTGATTCGCGCCATTAAATTTTATTCTAGTGAAGACAACGATGAAACAAATTTGTACCTATGCCAATTTCTATCAGGTCACGGCTATTTTAAGAAATAGCTCCATGGAATGGAGAAAGTCAGGATGGAATACAGCAAATACTGCATTAAAGAAATTGATGATGCTTTATATACTTTGTTCAAGTGCCTGCGCTTTAGAAGAGAACGGGAAGCGCTCTGGAACACAATCAGGAGACAATTGTGGAGGCAATGCTGCATTCAAAAGACGCTTGGGTACGTGTCTGAGGACTTTTCCGAATTGACGTCTTTGCCTTCACCTTCAGCTTGATACGCAGCAGAATGTGACGTCGGATTAAGTCGAGCCAGTCCAAATTCAGTTATCTACGCCTTTTAATTGCTCTCCTGTATAACAGTTAATGAAGTCACGTTCTGATTTGATTTTTCGTCGGATTGATGGTAGTTTTGAGGCAATGTTACGCAGCAAAACCATAACCTCGTCGGACACCTCGTCTTGGTCTGCTTCAAACTGTTAGAATAGCTAACTATTCTGCTGACGTCACAATTTGTTATAAAAAGCTGAAGATGAGAACGAAGACGTGAATTCGGAAAGGCCCTCAGTATTTACATAGAAGGTATTGCGCCTGAAAAGAAAAGAGAGTTGCATTACAGACTCCTCCTGACAGGACGAAACTAGTCGTGCGGGCATCTGATAAGAACTCGTGGCATAGCCAAGTCGAAGTAATGCAAAAGCGGTCCCGTTTCGGATTCTTGTGGTGAGCTAGTGATGTTTTTTTTAGTGAGTACGAATCTCACATAACCATGCATCTTTCGCAAGATATCTATAAGGGTTGTTCAACTCTCGTTCAAGAAAAAAACCAAATTCGAGGCAGACTGCAATCGAAACTCGGCAAATTTTCACATTAGTTTGTAAAACAAAGGAAATTTTAAAGCTTAAATCGCTTTGAAGATTCGCGAAACCAGCTCCAAATTTAGTCTGTTTTCAGTACTATTAATAAAAGTGATTGGCTTGCTAATGCCAAATCTGTCAACATTTTTTATAATGGTTCCAGAGTTCAGAGAGTATTCTAATGATGCTAATGTACAGCCTTGACAGGTAGGAAGTTTGTTGTGTGTGAAAAAGGAAAATTTAAGAGTGAAGAAGGTGCCTTTGCCCATTCCGCTTTAACATCTGAAGGCTGCAACTATAGAAACTGACTGTAACTATAGATTATAAAAAGACGTCTGTTTCACATTCTTATTGTTCGAACAAAACGGATTCATAGAAGTTAACGGTGCTACTGGCAGGCATAATGAGACATTTTAGCCTCAATTTTGCAGTAAATTTAAACAGAGTAGCTTAATGGCAATCAGAATTAGCAAAAAAAAAATACTCTCACTTTTGAAATCGATTTCAACAGAAGAATACAACAATTTTCCAATATCCTTCCAAAATCAACTTATGAAAAATAATAACTTTTGAATACCAAAAAATTATGGTAGTCTTTTAATATTTGGTTATCCTCTGGTTGAGTCGTAGGGACACTATTTGGTTGTCAAATATGTTTGCGTTAGAAAAATACTATTGATATGTTTTGAGTTCTGTAGGGAAGCTTTTTATTTGCATTCAACATAAATAATTTTTTGCTACGAATTTATGTGCTAACAAAAATTTGCTCATCAGTAACTATTGTCTATTATCGATATTGGATCAAGTAAGTTAGCATTCACAGTAATAGAAATATATTTGCTACCATAAATTTTCAAATCTGCATATAATTAAAGCTACATCACAACACCCACTCCATCATCTGAGTTATTTGTACTCGATAGCTCCATCATCATTAAAACGGCTAATAATTGCGCTAAAGATAATTCTACGGCTGCTTTCACATAACATCATCCATCATCGGAGCAAACAAAGAGGCAATGTGACACCCACATCATTTATATTGTAGACGTCATCAAACGATTTATTAATATTCCATGCATCCATTTAGGACTAATAAAAATAACATAAAGTTCTCTCTGCTCGTCGTTTCACTGAGGAAGCCAGTCACCAAGCCAGACAGCCAGTAAGGTTGCTAAGAGGATCCAGCCTGTAGGGATTTTTCACTTTACAGTACTTGAACTTACATCGGATCACATTGAAGCACTCGCACAATAGCTACCAGAAGAACATTGACTTATATTGGACCAGAACTCGACTGTATCTCTTCGGTAAAAGTCAAAGACGGTATCAAAGAGGTTCGCTTTTCATGAGGTAATGTCATGTAATTGAGTTTGAAATTGTTGTTCATACGGAAAGTCCCCGAAGCATTCAAGCAGCTCGAACACTTCTTTTGCTTTACGAAACGAGATGTTTCATCGTAAAACCATTTGAAAGTCACCCAAAGTGCAAGTACTCATGAATTTAGCATGTACTATATAATAAAGGAGCATGTGTCATCGTATGTTATGCCAAATTTCTGGATTATGTACACTGAATAGATTTTAAGTTTTGAGTATTTAAAAAGCTTGAATTTATGCAGTTACAATGATACGCTTGAATTAAAAACTTCCAAGGCTAAGAAATTGGAGGAGTAACGTGCAGAATTGGGAGATGCTATACGTTTTAATAGTGGGGTACAGGGTCGGCATCAAAATTCAAATTGAAAAGATAGATTTTTCTCTTTGCTTTTTGAAATGCCAGGGCATGATACTATTTTCGCTAGATGATTGTCACACTACTCATCAAAAAGGATGACTCCTCCTTATTTGAACTATAATCAGTTGCATCGGCATCAAAATGATAATTCGATTTCAGAGGAAATACTGATTTCCGAACGAAACTTGAATTCAACCATTTAACTTATGCATTTGTTTTGCTGTAAGCAACATTCTGAAAATAAACCCTGTACAGATATGTACATATAGTATCTTTGAGGTTCAATCTCCCAACCGAATCACTCAAAATTGCCAAGTGTATTTCAAATCAAGTGTCATTGAAAGTGCCAAGTATGATGACCTGACAAGCATTCAAGGATTTCCATTCAAACCTATAACAAGCTTCGTGAGGATATGTTTGCAGATTGTCCATGAACCTCACCTCATGCATGTCTACTTCGTCTGTCATTGTCTTTGCTGCCGCCGTCGCTAGTATGGATAGGAACATCGAGCCCCCCCAAGAACCGATGCCTTTGGTGTGCAAATCATAAAAACCTTCGTTCATTCAGCAGTCGTGACAAAAGCAGATACATTGATTTCGTAACAATCCCGATACATTTCAATTATGGTTATGATTGCTGTGACATGTATACCTATCAATCGCTTGACAGTTGTAGATAATGGTATCGAACTCAGTAATTCACGAAATATCAATCGCAAGAATGGTGACATTTTATTGACTTGTTGATTTTTGATGGAAAATATTGTGAATGATTGTTGTAAGTGTTTGGAGTCGCTCTATTGTATACTATGTTTTTAGTGTTTTTGGGGAAAGGTTGTGCTTGCATGTCGTGTCAACGACGATTTATTCCTTGAAGTGTTTTTTCAATATAGGAGTATTATTCTGTTCATACTTTTACGGTGTGTGAGCTATAATATAAAGTTTTATTTGTATTTACACTTGTGATGAATCTTAGTAGAAAGAAAATCGAACTTTTAAAAAACTTAATATCTATAAATTTAAATTTGATTGAAAATTAGGCTCTTCTCCCTTCGTTAAATTCCTTTTTTTTTATGCTGGATTTACAATCAATGCAACACAACATTCTTGCACAGCAAAACGAGTTTGAGCACATGAAAACGTATGAGAGCAGTTACAATGATGCAACACAACTTTGTTCCACAGCAAAATTTGCTCAAACCTCAAACTTGGCATGGCAACAACATTTTTGAAAATATATAATTTCATCTGTTCTTATGAGCGTCCGGGAGATGGAAAATGTCATATGCAAATAAATATCAGAATTTCTTTTTGTTGTCTCATTTTTGCTTTGCAATATACTCTGCAGCTTTTCAAGGATTAAATACTCACTGATATCACTTTCCGAGACTTTAAAGGATCCAAGTAGGTAAAGAATGCCGGTTCTGGACCTTCATGCTCATCCTCCTCTGAGGAGGATGAGCATGAAGGTCCAGGCTCATCATCCTCCTCAGGGGAGGATGAGGGTCCAGAACCGGCATTCTCTACCTTCTGATCCATATTATCAAACAACAATCTCGTTAATGTAGTCAGTGACAGATGACGGTAAATGATGTATCGCATTGGGCCTTTCCACACTTGCATTCTTGATGCAATTGGGCCTTTCCACACTTGCATTCTTGTTCAATTGAAGCTTAATATGGGCTTGAAAAGCATTAAACATTCTTTCGATTCAATCTAGATTATGAATTTGACGCCAAAAGTTCAAATATCCTTTTTCACGACTGACAAACCAAAATCTTACCAAAAATTAGCCACCTCCCCAATGGCTATTCGCATGTGAACTAGTATAGTAAATAAAATTTGCAAGACCCTTCCCCCTAAATTCACGTCAGTCTTTGAAGACAAAGGGCTGTCACATGACCAACCATTTGTGCATTCTACGAGTATTACATCGCCCCGACCAGAAGACAGCTCTGTCAACGATAAATCTAATTTTTGGTCAAATACAATTATTATTATGGATGAAATGTGAAAGCCAGATGCAATTTCGTTGATAACTGAATCCACTTGTCGCACGAACGAGTACTTCACTTTAGACAAGGGAATATAAAGTGTCATTTCGTCTTATATTCTCATCCCTCCTGAGACGTCTACGGGATATAGTAATCCTCCGAACAATGCATGTAGGGATAGTATCAGGACGTATGGGCTATGGAGTCGAATCGAGTTCTGGCATTGTTTTTTTATGAAAGTGTCAGGACAAGTGAAATGAGATCTTTCTCGTATCTATATTTTCCGTTTCAATAGTTTTATTTTCAGAAACTAAAGTTTGAGATATCTTGGCACGAACACTGTCAGTAAGGTCAATAAAATAATTTTCAATTTCACTAAAATAATTTTTTTATTGGTTTTTCTTATCATATCAAAGCTACCACATCATAAAACAAATCCAAATAAAAAATCATTGTTCCTCCAGGCCTATCTCTCATTGTCCATTCAATGCTATCGGCAATTTTTTCACCCCCTGGAAAATACACATTTTTGTTTTACTTTTCCTGTTCTATTCCACCCCATAGAAAAATTATATCCAATAAAATGAAAAGATATGAAAAATGTAGATAAGCCGAAACTTGAATAAAACTGCAAACAGTTTATTTTGGGAACGAACAAGGACTGAGGAATGAAATTTGACACGCTTAAGCTACGGTCAGACATCGCTACTTTTTGCGCTGCGCAGCACAAAAAACTGCGTTGACAGAAAGTAGCGATGTGTGATCAATGTAGAAACCTTGAAAACTGTGCCTGCAGCCAGACTGCGGTCGCAACTTGCAGCCTAAAAAGTAGCGATGTATGAAGAGCTTTTCAATGAGTTGCAAATGCAGCAAAAAAATATTGATTTGGTTGAAACTTTGCTGCGGCTGCGTCTGCAGCTTTTCGTTTTGTTATTGCCGATTCAATTAGTGCCTTGAAAAGTGACAGTATTGTGTGTACGGTAGTGATAGCAAATTTTAATATTTTTTACGGTATGTATTTCAAAATTTGTAAATGGTAGAATATTAATTTTGTTTAACCAAATAGGATATGGCTAAATACAATTGAACGAAAGACACAGTATCTTTGATTGAAGGAAGAGCATTTTTAATTAAGAGAATGGGCGATACGGTTTATTCTAATTATAAGTCTATGTTATAGCTATTTTGCAAAATCTAACTTAAATATTAAAAACTGATAAATAAAATTTACGTAAATCATTCTATTCTAATGTTTCAAAACAAATTTGTTTAAATTTGTTTAAATAATTGAAGTAAGAGAATCGTTCACTTGGGCTTATTGATTTTCTCATCCAAGTGTCTTTTTTTTATTAAAGGAGTCACCAGTTGTAGAAGTTCATCAAAATCACTACCCGATATTCTCAAAAAGTTTTTATAAAATGCTTCGTCATCTAAACGCAATTCATTTAACAAACAATGCACAGCTACATGGTGTTCTCTATTTGCGATCCACGTCCTCACCCAGCAGCTTCTGCTTTTGCTTTTCTTTTTTCGTTTATTTAAAACTATAACTAAACAAGCCGCAGGCAACACTTCTGGATCATCGAAATACATACTAATACAACTGGTTGAATCTTCATAACAAACTAAATAGTAAAATACTGCAACAGAGGTTGCGCGCAGCAAAAACTGCGGGTTATGTGTGAAAACCTTTGCAGTTTTCTTCGCAAGAAGTTGCAGCTACCCGGTTGTGCGCAGTAAAAGTAGCGGGTTGCACCCACTATGTGTGAACAGAGTTAGCAGTTTTTGCTTCTGCAACCTAAAAACTGCGCAGTAAAAGTAGCGATGTCTGACCCAAGCTTTAGGGTGAATTATTCGCTCCGTTTCACCTTTTTTAGTTTCTATACTAAACGACTATTTAGTGGGGTGATTTGAGGGAAGCATTTGATTTATTTTAAATGTGTACGCACGAATTTTTATGGAAACACTGCGAACACCCCTTGTTTGAGTTGTTGCTTGAGAGGGTTTTGTATCTGGTACGATATTTCACCCTGATTTGTTTTATTGTTCGTGGATTTAGTTTTAGTATAGAACAGATGAAGAGTTTCATCATTTGTGCAAATATGTATTGGCTTCGCTCTAATTAAATTCTCGTCAACGTGATGAAGGTTGATAGGAATAATATTAATAATGGTGCTTTGGAAGTTATTTAGCTCTTCATGTTTTTCAAGATTTCATGTTTCTGTAAGTTTAATATTCGTGATTTAAATAGTTTCAAGGGGGACATAATCATAAACTTTTATTATTCAGCTTAAATATTTTTTTCTTTAACTATTTTAAGTAATTTTGTGATAAAAATTCACCACTCAATTATGATGGTATTTATTTCGGCCACCACCCTTGGGCCAGACTGTATATATTAAACCCATTTTTTCTTCTTTTATCTTGCCCATAGAGTATCTTCTGTTTTCAAGGCTCAGACAAAAATCGTGTTGTAAGGGGACTACTTTACTCATTTCACCCTTGATTTGAAGCAGATTTTCACCCTTGATTTGAAGCAGATTTTAACTCACAGCTTGATCAGTTCAAAGCTCAGTGCGTGATCATGATTTTTTACCCGTGGCTGGATTTGAGCCGTGGACTACACAGATAAACAATTAGTGCTCTACCCATGTGCCGAATGGGCTCGACTATTTCAACAGGGAACAGAGACCTGTGTAGACAACTCCCACCCGGGCTTCCTATTGACGGTCGCGGCCGAAGAAAATGTCAAAAAATCGAAAAATTAGTACCGTCTGATTGAAGACTTGAATTGTGGCAGATAGCAGAAGAGCTACAGTTCAGCAAAAAACGAGTTGGAGAGATTTTACATGAACGTTTGCACATGAAAAATATTTGGGTGCGTTGGGTATCGCGAATACTCACACTACTCGACAAGCAGCGACGATTGGGGAGTTATAAAGATTTTTGTAGTGCTCTTTATGTGATTTGGATAACATGTATAACTGTATTGTGATCGTTGAGACAGTCGCACAGAAAAGACGTGGCAAATTGGCACGCAGAGTCCTACTTCTGCAAGACAACACGCCCGTTCACATCGCTCGGGTTGCGAAGGATGCCTTGACCCACGCCGTCCGGACATGCCTCTTATTATCTTTTTCTTCTTTTTTTTCAAATTTAAAAAAGGAGTTATGAGAACGAAAATTTTCGGACGACAGTGAGATGGAAGCGGCTGTAGAAAACCAGTTTGAAGAGAAATCGAAAGAATATTTTTCAGTAACATTAAAGCACTATATTCACGGTGTGAAAAGTGTATTTCAGTTGAGAGAGAATGCATTGAAAAATAAAAAAATATAAACCTATACTTTTCATTCATTGAGTACTTTAAGCCGTGAACTTATCAGCCGCCCCTCGTAGATGCCAGAATTTTTTTTGACAAACATATAAGAATCAAACCATTGATCAAATTGAAGGATTGAAGGAAAATAAAAAAAAAGTTTGCCCCTGGATGTGACCGCCCTAGATATGACCGTGAAGCCCCCTTGTCCGCATTAGTGGAGCACCCTTTTACTCACGGACACGGCTGATAGCCTATATCAATACGGCTGGAGTGGATCGTGAAACAATGGGGTGAACTTGCTCCAAGAAAAAAGGACGCTACTATTATTATGAATATCTACGGTAAACACAATATGCTAAAATTGCAGGAGAAAGCAGCATTGTCCGTACAGGAAAAAAGAGCTCTCAGGTATGAGCTGGCAAGCCAGACTCAGTCTTGACGCGGCGAAGCGGGATGCTAAAAGGGAGCTGAAAAGCTAAAGACCCATTCTTCTCCTCTAGAGTTTGCATATGGTGGTTGCCGTAGATATTTACGATGGATGGAATAATAAGCAACGTCCCTCTTTCTTGGAGCTGCAGGATGTTATTCGAGTATATTTGTTTGGCTTACGACCAAACACAGATAACATATGAAATCTACTTTTTATATCAAGGTCTTGAAAGACAAACTGCCAGTAGGCTTTCTATCACATCCGAACTATTTCAAAAATTTTCATTTGAAAAGTGAAAAATACAGATAAATTGAAATTGAATAAAGATTACCTTAGGTTTTATTTTAAAAACAGCTTTAAAACTATCTAGTTCTACTTATTACTGTTTGTGCTTACTGTAGCACCTCATTACTTATGTAGTAGTGGTGGGCAGCACATGAGTTAAGCAATCAAAATAAGTCAATCACTAGCACTCGGCAAGTGTGTCGACACAATCTATTCTGAGTCAGTTGCTTCACAAGCACATCTTCACTTGTTGTGTTTATGTATTGCTCTCTGTGACCGATACTTTTGGGTACCCACAGTGGAGATGGGTAGTACACGAAGAAGGCAATCAAAATGAGGCATTCGAAGTGAGGCAATCAATTGATGTGATTATGTTGCCTTTGACCTTCATTTTTGTGTACGCACAGAGAAAAGTCAATCATTTCGTGTCAGAGATCTCAGCAAGCTCTAGCAAAGACAGTGTGAATTACGAAGAGTGTAAGACAAGGCTGCTTAAGAATTCAGTATGGCGAGAATATTCCGATCGCAAAAGTTCGGAGTCGATTATAATGGGAATTAGCTGTCGCGGTCGAAAATAACTTGCATGTACTTTATGAGATCAATAAGATTTGGATGTAGGCTTTCTTTCGTTGGAATTTCACAAAGTTTTTCTACAGGTTTTTAATTTTTATCACTTCAAGACTGCGTTGCCCGATCAATCTAAAATTTTCAGAGCCCATTGCTACCTATTAGTTGTAGATTTTTCAATATTTTTAGAAAATAATACTTGTAACCCTTTGGCGTGAGTGGAGATTTCAGCGCATTCGATATTTCTATGCAAAGAAAAAAATTCGAAAAACCAGTATGCCTAATGAAAATTGATGATGGAAATTAAAACTTCGCCAGGATGATGTTTCGGAAATGTTTAACTATATGCGAGGGCGAAGTGCCCAAAAGCAAAGCAAAATCTGACGCCATCAACAGCTTATTACGTAATTTATAGCACATATTGACAAAGTAGTGCATGCAAAGGTAATGCTTTATTTTTACGCGCTGTTTATTTAGACTCTCAATTTAAGAGTAAAGTATCTACTTTTGATGCAGTGCAAAATAAATCTTCCATGAACCTCTTTAGTAGCTCCTCGTCAAAATGAGGCTGTAGCAAAGAAGCCATTGCTTCTTTTGAAGAACTTTGAAAAAAGAATTAGCGTCATAAGATCTCAACAAGACATCACTGCCACAGGAACGACTGAAAGCGAAAAAATATTTACCAGATGTATAAGCTAAAATCCGTTTTTTGCTAATAATGGCGTTAGTGAGCGTATAAATCTACTATAGTCCTGCCATAATTTTTTTTTTTTTTGATGAGTTTAACATCTGTCAGTATTAATCAGTGCACATTATCAGCGATTTCTTACAACAACGTACATTTTTCATTCGGTAATCATGTCCAGTTTTGTGCCAGAGAAAGTCCATATGCGGCAAGCTTTGAATTTATGTTTTTATTTGAAGAAATCGGCGACGAAATCGCATGAAATGCTTGTGGAGGTTTATGGCGACAGCGTTTTATTGGAAACAACGTGCAGAAATTGGTTTCATCGGTTCGAAGACGGCAATTTTGACCTGAGCGACAAGCAGCGTCGAGGACCATCAATTGCAAGCTCTTTTGGACGGACAAGCAGCCATTTCTCTGCGCCTACGAGCCATGGGAAAGATCGGAAAATGGATACCGCATGAATTGAACAGATGGCAGATGGAGCGACGACAAAATACAAGCGAAATCTCGCCCGCAATACAAAAAAGAAAGTCGTTCCTGCATCGGATTGTGACTGGGGATGAAAAGGGGATATATTTCGAGAATTCGAAACGCCAAAAATCATTGGTTGATCATTGACAGCCATGGACATCTTTCTCTAGACTAAATCGCTCCGGACGGAAGACGATGCTGCGCGATTGGTGGAATCAGCAGAGTGTTGTCTACTATGAACTATTAAAACCTGACGAAACAGTCAATGCCCACCGCTACCACCAACAATTGATGAAATTGCATCATGCTCTGCAAGAAAAAAGGTCGGAGTATCAGCAAAGACATGATAGGATCATTTTCCTCCACGACAACGCACCGTTGCACACGTCACGAATGGTCCAAAATTATTTACTTGGCGAGACTCAACTCATCAGACCTGGCCCTTTCCGACTATCACCTGTTTTCATCGATGGGCCACGCGCTTGCTGAGCAGGACTTTGATTCTTTCGAAGACATCTGAAAATGGCTCGATGACTGGTTTGCTTCGAAAGAAAAAATTTTTTTTTGGCGTGGTCTCCACAAATTGCCTGAGATATGGGAAAAATGTATAGCCAACAGGGCCAGTACTTTGAGTAAATTTGTTTATTCTTTCTATTGAAAAAATATGTGTTTTTCCTACTAAAAAAAACAGCGGAGTTAAGCTTATACACCTGGTAGAAAAAACTTATTATGAAAGTAAAGAACAGCAGATTCGCTTATCGTGTATAAACAAGTATACCCTCGGATAAAAAAAATAATATTGAAATCACTAGGGATCGTTGGCACTTATGTTTCCTGTGAAAGGATATTTTCGAAGATTGACTATTTGATTAGTTTACAGAAAGTGTCAAAAGTACATATTATTTCTAAATAATAGTTAGTTTATGAGTGGAACGAAATAATTTGTGAAGATACCTTTTCCACCTTTTCTATTTTGTGCGATAAAATTATATTTACATAAGCTTGTCGATCGTTGTTTCTATTATCTTCTTTTATTCATTATTTGCTTTAAATAAAGACCTGCAATATAATTTTGTTCCCTACTGATACTATATAATGTTTCAATCAAAAGCTGATTGACACAATTGACTGACTCAAACTAATTGACTCATTCGAATGAGTCAGTCGAACTGTGTCGGCACAACAAATTGAGTCCTTTCCTGTATCTCTATTACGAAAATACGCTCAGACACAGTATTCCCAGGAATTGAAAGCATCTCGTAATTGTGGTTATATTAAGAATGAAGACTTAAAGAATCTTCCTCACACTTTCAAACAGCATATGGTTATCGTTAGAAGATCTAAGCTGCCGCAATGGAATTATCTGACATGAACCGAGACTTCAAAATATGACGAAAATCTCATTTGAACTACATATTTTTTTTACTAGGGTTCTTACAAACCAAATCCACGTATTTAACCTTAAATAATTTCAGACAAATTTTCAACCCTCTCCTGCCTCACTGATGATTCTACAAATTTATTTCCAGCATATAAAAATAAAACACAAATTCAAGTGTCAATCAGTTTCACATACCTACAAACAATATCCTATTCTATTCCACGACAGATACATAAAATGGATTCATTGTTCGTATTTTCAAGTTGTCAATTCACAAGCTCGTTGAAATCATTGTTTCGTCAGTTTTGTGTCTGCTGTTAATCGTTTGTCTAAGATGAAATTTCTCGAGGACATTTTATTTAAAGGATGTCTTTTTCGTTCGTTCGTTCGTTTCTGCTTTCAACGAAAAATGATTTCAGAGTTATTGTATTAAGCACTTTAGAATCTCAGCTTTTATCAAGTTCTCTTGACTTTATTGTTTTATCCAGAGATAGAGACGACGTGTAAAAGCTTTAAATGAAGTTTAAAGAGAGAAAATAGTTTTGTTCAGTTGTTGGTGTAATGAGATAAGGGCTTTGTGTTGCTTCATAGAAATGTATATTATTTTAATGGATTATGTTAGATTTGAAGTAAATAACTACTTAAATAAGCTGTTATTTCAATCGAAACCTCATCATCCACTTCTTAGATTTTGAAGAGGTGTCTCAAAGTCTAAAATATTTCGGAGCCTAGCCTTGAAAGTTTCGAAATTTATAAATCTGCAAGCTCCTTTTGTGCTCTGCAGATTTTGTAGCTTCAGATCAATCAAAATAAACTTTGTTTCATGGAAGATTTCTTTTGGCTGTGTGTGTGAAATTTCAGTACACAGGTTCTAAAAAATAACAAGCTAAACCTGTTTTCGAGCATGAGTTTGTCCTGCCTCTTGCCGATAAGAAATTTCATGTAGGAAAGAGTACACAGGACTTGCAACTTTATCTGACTTCAAACCTGAGCGAAAATATAATTCAAAATCATTGATGGAGTAAAATTAGAAATGAAAATGCGAAAGAAAAACAATGGCTATTGCTTCAAAACTATACTCTGACAATTTAATCACCATTCTTTGTGGAGTGGCAGCTGTCAATTATTTGAAATTCGAAACATCGAACGACTAGACTGGACACTAGTGAGTATCGAAAATAACAAATTTTAGAGTTTTTCTAATTTAATTCAGTACATTTGTATTCCTTTTTGATTATTTGTCTTCACCTCATAAAATTAGATGTCAAAATAATCAAAACCGCCTACAACGTTCAAATCTTCGAAACACTATTTATACCCAACTCTATCTTCATGCACAGTTTGAACGTTTTTCAGTTCCACTCATAACAAAAAACATTTTCTATTTTACCTTCGAAACAATTTCAAGTTTTCTACATCCTTTGATTGTATTCATAATGCCGACAGCCGTTTAGTCTACCTACCGTTTCTGCTTATTACAAAATCCCAATAAAGTAGCTTGAAGGACTGTCAGTTGCAGGAGATGAAATCCCCGACCATTGACAAATTAAAATGTCACCTCAAGAAATTCACCTAATAGCTTCAAAATTCAAAAGGCTGTTGCCTCAACTTTGCCTCCTCTCTTTGCAATAAGCCTCCCAGGCTCTAACGGTAGAACAAGTTGAGGTCAAGCACACTAATTGCACTGTAGAATGTAATTTAGTGAGCATAAGATGTAAGAAATAAGCTAAGAAACTGTACGAAGCCAAAGAAGTTCAAGATATGGAAACGAGGTAACGGACGCAGAAACTCTGCAAATGATTCTCGGGGTTGTGCCAACGATAAGAAGATGAAGGCTCTGTGTGCTGCATGATGTGCATAGTGGAGGCGACAGTGTTGATGCTTGTGGCAACTGTTTGGAACGGGCATGGAAATGGATGCGAAGAACGATTATATACGTTTTGTGCGCGACAGAGTTTAATCAGCTTTCTGGCCAAAGTTAGGAGAGTAATTAGTTTCAAACTCTAACTATATATGCATTTTACGAGCTACTGAATCAATAATGTTGTTTCCGTAGCCGATTGGCTGTTACGCGACGAATGAATACATTCAGTTTGAGCATTTTGGATGATGAAGAAAGCTAATTTGCTTTGGGTTTGCTGCCAAGTACCGAAAGTGAATTACTGCACTTTGATCGATGGTAAGTAAGTATAGAGTGAAATGTTTAGTTACTGAAAGATTTTTGAAGTTTCATCGCGATACGTGGAAGTGTAGAATGGAAATCAGTAAAATAATCATGAGTATGTTAAATATTTTATTTTTGCTGTAAGTAAGACGGTGGGTCATTAAGTTTGCGGAATAAGTAAGTAGGTTATTAATGAGGGTAGTTTGATGGAATGTAATGAATTTACAGACTCATTAAAAGTACAAATAACAAGTTTTACTCAAATCGAATCGTAATTTTTTGAACTATCGACGACCAAGTAGCTCAATTTCGAAAAAAGTGTAAATTATGGGAAACCAAACAAAAAAAATCGGCTCAAACCATAATGAAAGAGATAGCAACCGTTTAAGGGGACGCTTGTTTAAAACCATGATTTACAAGTGTTTTCTCCTGGCTAAGTATCGAGCTCTAGCGCCAGAAGATATTCAAGTTTTCACAGATATTCAACTTTTATAAGATCTACACAGCTCAAAAAACCTGTTTAATTAACTTTTCCTCCGCCAACATCTAGTGTTTATATCAGGTCTGTTACCAAATTCAAATATGGTTAGGCAACGAGCTCATTTCTGAAAATTGGGAATGGAAGTGCAGGGATACTATTTTGGAATCAATTCAAACAGGCTTCTACCTTCTCTAGAAATTTGACTGAATACAATTTTTTGTAAATGCACCAGGGGCTACAGTTTCAACTAGTGATGGGCGTTTCTGTTATTTTCAATAAACGAAAACGAACTGTTTTTTTAAAAAAAACAACAACTGTTTTTTACAACTGTTTGAAAAAAACAGTTTGAAATAACGAAAAGAAACAAATTTTATGCTGTACGACAATAAAGGTTGGGTCGTACTAGGATTTTCACATACTAGGTATAATTAGTACGAGTAAGATAAAATACTTGTTCCAAATACCTGTTTGAAGTATGTACATATGAACATACAATGCATACGATTTGTAGTGATGTAATGAAACGGACTGATATGCCCTCCCCCACCCTCCAGAAATAACGTTCCCAAGCTAGAGTGGTAATGGTACAAGATGACCTTCAAAGAATACCGAGTCATTAGTCTGTGCAGCTTGTCCGTAACTTTCCAATAGTCGGTCATTTATTTGGCAAGGCTTTCTCCAATCTAGGGGCCATCAGTTTCAATCAATTTAATTTGTTTTTAATTTTATTATATGCAAAAAACACCTCCTGTATTCGTTCAAATGACCAAAGTAAAAAAAATTACTAAGATAGGACCAACTAAACCTGTTGTCTTCTATATGACTTTTCATCGAGCGATCACTGATACCAAACTTTTCCTGGCTAATCTAAAACAGTCGGATTTCCACTTCGCCTCACTGAAGCATGAATTTGTCGAAAATTTTATTAAGAAATGATAAAAACAATGTTTTCTTTATTAAACATGCAACCTCTTCTGTAAGGCTGGACATGAGTCCAGGGGCACCTTACCTTCCGTGGTCTCGTGAATTTTACAGCCTCGGTAAGGTTGGAGACAGCACACCCGGAGACGCCAACTGTTGAACCGAAAAGGATCTCACCCTTTTCCTCCTGGGCAGATTTAGTGCTACTTTTAGCTTTTCCGCCGGATTTCATTTTGCCGTACCTTCGAAACTAGGCCGTTTTTTCCCAGACTTGTATGGAAATTTCGCCCGAAACAGCTCAGAAAGGTCCCCGAATTCATGCTCGACCAAACAATTTTTTTTGAAAAATATGGACGTTTTTGCCCAATTTCCCCCATAAAAAAATTTTTCACCCTTGAAATATCACTATTGTACTCCCCGACCACTTTCAATCATCAAAAGCACCGCAAAGATAGTTTTCGCCAAACTATGGCCAAAAAACCCCTTACTCCCCTACAAAACTGAAATTTTTGTATCACAGCAAGAGGTCTTGGCCTGTTATGTCCCAAATCACTCTAACCCAAAATTGGCCGATTTTGTCCGATTTCAGCTCCTTTTGTCATAAAAACTTTATGAATATTTGAGTAAAATACTTGCAGGTACGAAAATGCTCGCAAGTTCGAAAATACTGTTTTCCGCAGCTAAACAGTTTTCCACTGCCAAACAGTTCGTTTTAGCAAACGAAAAACGGTTCCTTTAAAAAAAACGGGAAACGGTTCGTTTAAAAAAAAACGAAAAACGGTTCGTTTTAAAAAAAACAGGTCGTTTTGAAAAAACAGTTCGTTTTAAAAAAAACCATTCGTTTGAGAAAAACGAAAAACGATTCGTTTTAAAAAAACAGTTCGTTTTAAAAAAATCGATTCGTTTTAAAAAAACGATTGGCTTTAGAAAAACTATTCGTTGTGGAATAGTTGGAATAATTGGTTTTAGAAATACTATTCGTTGTAGAAAAACGGTTCGTTTTAAAAATGCTGTTCGTTTTCGAAAAAAAGTTGCGCGTTAGAAAAAATGTTTGTCGCTATTTGGAAAAACGGTTCGTTCGTTTTTTGGAGCCAAACGTTTTTTTTCAAACTGTTTTTCGTTTTTGAGCCCATCACTAGTTTCAACTGCAGCCTCAAAATAGTTGGGCAATATTTATTCACCAGTTTGTTGCTAATGGTCAGCGGTGGCTAAATGTATTGCCCGATATGAATAACATCGATGATTCCAACGCTACTGCTGTTTTAGATCCACCTTGTTCACTGACTGAGTCCATGGAAATACAGGAAACAACAGAAGAAGATGACGAAGAGGAAAGCATACAAATAGAAATATAGTCAAAAGAGGAATAGTTATTGAAATGAATAGCTTCTGATTTAAATAAATCAAAATATTATTAAACAGGTTTATAATAATTTTCTAAAAGCTAAGCATTTTCCAAGAATAACAAACTGGGAATGAAGCCTACTGGGGATATCATATTACAAAAAATACAGCTTATACTCTTTTCGGAAGGTGGTGCGGAAAGGAGTGCAAGTTTCATGAGAAACGTAAAGATTTCCAGTTTAAAAATCAAAATATCTTAAAAACGGTTATTGTTACAAGAAAAAAAGTTTGGATCTTTTTTGTAGCAAATTTTTTAGATTTCAAGTTTGTCATAAATTATTTTTCGGTAAAAGTAACCATAACTGATATATTTACAATTTTTTATGACCTTTCACTCAAAAATTTAGCCGCACCTTGATCGATAAAGACTTTTGGCATTTTGTTTAGAACAACAATATCAAGGTTCACACCAAAATCCAGCTTCCCCCTAATTGTTTTGGAGTGCAATGTCTTATTTCCCTGGACTAGGATTGATATCGAGCGTTACTATACTTCTTTAGTGAAGACGAGGATGGAGTATTCAGTCGAATCGTTACTGGAGACGGAACTTGAATTCATCATTATGAGCCTGAGTTCAAACAAGATGCTATGCAGTGGCACAAAAAAAGCACACCAGCACTCAAAAAGTTCAAGGTGTTTTAGTCTACTGGAAAAATCATGGCGGCCTTTTTTTGGGACTCAGACGAGATGCTCTTGATCGATTTTAAAAATAAAGGAGTTGCCATAACCAGAGAATGCTACACTTCAATTCTAAAGCGATTGAAGAAAGCCATTAAGAAAAAGCAAGACAAAAATCAGTCAAACGTGTCCTCCCTTTGCACGACAACGCACTTGTTCTTAAAGTCGTTTTGCGATGGCTATCCTGAATAATAATGCTATTCGATAAATCCTATTGATATTAATATTGATTTTAATCTTACTATTCACAACGCATATAGTGAAGTTACTAAGCAATTCTTGACAAAGTCTCGCAATGCTTATACGAATCACATTAGGAAAACCGGTGAAAGTATAATCCACGCCCCGAAAAAATTCTTTGATTTTGTAAATATGAAGCGGAAAATCAGCGGCTATCCATCTTCAATGTCCCCTAAAAATATCACTTCTTCTTCTAAATATATTTGCGATTGATTCGCAGACAACTTCCAGAAAATTTTCAATGCACCAGACCCACCTAACTCAAACCTTTTTCCTTCTGATTCAGCTCCAAACGCTTTTGTCAAATACAAAAAAATATCACGTGAAGAAATCTGTAAAGCTATCTTGGAACTCGATTGTAACAAAGGTCCTGTTCCTAATCTTCTTCCACTGACCTTCCTGCGTAAGTGTGTCGAGCAGCTAATAATACCCCTGCATATATTCTTTGAAAGGTCACTTTCATCTTATGTTTTCCCATCCTGTTGGAAGCTTTCATATGTGTCACAAACTTTCAAAAGTAGCGGTATAAAACAAAAAGAGGTGGGCCCATGTGACTCCCCTGAGAAACACCTGAAGAGACGATGATTTTTGATGAGAGTACACCACGCAAAGATACAAACTGGGTACGTAATTTCAAGAAAGAAGCAATCCAGTTGATAAATTTATAAGGAAAATTGTAAGTGGATAATTTCTCTAGTAAAATCGAATGACCAAGCTTGTCAAAAGCTTTCGTAAAGTCAGTATGAACACAGACCACCTGCAAGCCATCTTCAAGGGATGAAATAATGATGTTGGAAAGTTCCATCCAACAGGTTCTTTGCAATTCATTTCCCCTTTATGAAATCGTGCTGATAAGGAGAAGTGAAGGATTTCCAATGAAATGCTACAGTATCACTAATTATTGCTTCAAAAAGTTTGGCGATACAAGGTAACTTGGCAACGGGACGGTAATTACTGAATGCATTTCTATCACCTTTTTTGTATATAGGTGTAACGACTGCGTATTTCCAGATTGCAGGGAAAATACCCGTGGACACTGACAGGTTGAAGAGATATGATAAAACAGGTGACAAAGATGAAGAACAACGTTTCAAAATGAAATTTAGGATGCCGACAGGACTCGGAGCCAAGTTGTTGTCCAGTTTTTTTTAAAATGCTTCAATGCTATCTTCGCCAATATCTACATCGTTCATTCCCAACGAGGTACTAGGGAACATTGTCAAGTTGTTAAAGTTTAAAATATTGTTTATTGTTATATATTTATTGTTCTTTATTGTTTATATTAGTAGAGGCATCCGTATTATATGCTTTACGGAAGTGATTCGCAAACTTATTCCTTATTATCTTTTACAAAAATTAAAAAAGTAACTTCGTGAGAGTTAATTTTCAAACAGTGAAGACATGAAGGACGAAGTTTCGGCAAACTTTTCCACCAAAGACAAAACGCTTTTTTATAAACTTATTGAAAGATCTAAAATTTAAAATACATATTACAATACATAAATATTATGTTTTCATTATAATTTTCTTACACATATTTTAGATCGTATATAATCTCATATCTGTTTCAGTCCTAGGCATTACGAGAGCTCTTAATTGTAAGTTGCCACTTTTTCAAAGCACCAACTTCCCTCTCAAATACGAATTTCTGTTAATTTTTCCACATCAGCCAAAAGTGAGGACTTACAAAAGCAACATGCACTGATGATGATTACAAAGAGATGTTTACTGCAAAGCAACCACAGGCAATCGGCAATCAACGCTATCGACGCTTGTTCCAATCGCATTCGATGCCTTTGGAATTGGCAAAGGACTTTAAATAATCAATGGAATTGCGATAGGTATCAGAGACAGATACGTGTTCAGCTATGGCTAGAATGTTGGTCCTTGAGCAAGTTTACACACAAAGGACTGTATTTGCCAATGGCAGTTTGGACGTAATTCGATGCGCTACAGTTTGTTATTTTACAAAAACACAAATGTTTTACCCACCCAATTGCTTTTTATCTGAAAAACCATTTTCGCAAGAGCCATCAGATTTGCAAGTTTCTGACAAATTTTTTTTCTGATTGTGAGAGTGCTGTCAAATCTTCAATAATTTGGGAAATATCATGTCATTTTCGATTGTTTCTATAATTCTGATAGCATTCGTTTGTTTTTGTAGAAACTGTAATCCAAATGCATAGTGTCGACAGAACTACGTATGCTAGCAGATTATTTGCTTGTTGACCGACTGTGTACCAATAGAGAGAAATCTAATTCGCTAGTACCCAGGGAAAAATTACGGCACCCTCCGGACTAGCACTCGTTATCCAAATGTGTTTGCTAATTGTCTTTGTTCTGTTTTGCTTGCTAATGAACATCTGGACTTCAATCAGCTCGTTAGGGATGAAGGTATTTAACGCTACCGAATCTTCGAGCCAATATGCTAAACTGAATAGAATAAGAGCACCTTTTAAGTATCGCAGCCATGTCCTATGCTACAAATTGATACAATTGAAATTTTTGAATTTTATTTTATCTACATTTTACTACCACTTCATCCCTCGAAATGGCTTTTTATCACAACGAAAAATCAATTCGACGAGCATCTGTTTGCAGCGTCTTCCTTCCATCCATTATCCAGCGTTAAATATTTAATACAGTAAATTACAGCGCTGCCATTAAATTCTATAACCATACTGTGGATTAGAAAACGAAGCATACTACGGTGTTTAGCTTTGGAAAATCTTAGAACAAACTCGAAACGACCATTTCGAAAATTAAATTTTTATTTACGATCGAGTCTTTGGAGTGTGTAGAGATGGCATAGAGTGTTGAAACTTGGCTTTGTGGCAAGTACCATACAATGTTGTGTTGTTCACCTTTATTCGTTGATTGAAAGCGATTCATGCAAACAGCCTTTGCATTCATGACCAACAGGAGATAGAGGCACTATTCAGATTGTTTGTTCGGCTTAGTAAAAACCTCGGCATGGAAAATTATGTGACGATAAATTTTCTGGGCAATCGATTTTCATTGTGTAATTATTCCTTTGGAAATTCAAACCAAAAATGTGTTGAGGATGAGTTGAAGTTGGTCAAGGTTGAAAGGTTTAAATGGGAATTTATAATTGTAAGACAGCTGTTTAAGAAAAGCAGGTTATAAAAGCTATCGTTTGATTTTTATAGATCTCTCTCTTACAAATTATGAAAATTCTTTGGGAAAACTTTCTATCGTGTTGAAAAAAAATCGAGACGCAGTAGCCCGAAAACTATATTTCGAAGTTTTTTTTTACTTTTGAGGAGAGCTTTGGTAAAAAATCTCGGTTTTATTTTACTGGTCAAATGCTTCCATGGGACAGAAATGGTTAGGCAGTGTAACCTTAATTGCGACAAATTCAAATCGAATGCAAGCCATAGCCTAGGAAACTAGTTTTTACAGAAGGGTTATGCCATTTTTTTCGGCTCAATTTCATAACTTCGCCCGAAAATATCGAATAATTGAGTAATACATTTTTGTTTAGCATTCGACTATTACACCCACTTGTATATACAGTGCTTAAAATAATTATATCGGAAAAATAAAAATTAACGCAAATTAGTGGCTAGATGCATATTTAAAAAAAAACACATAAGGTTTTACTTATGCAATGATAACGAAAGCAACAGCAGATTTTTATTCATATAATTAATTGTTTGCTTCCATAAACCTTACATAAACGACGGAGCATAGATCTAATAAGAGATTGAAAAACAGTCAATCCGATTTTATTCTATTTCTTTATAATCAAGAAGTAGACCGCTGCCAGACTTGGCTACTAACCATCTCTGCTTCTTTCTAAGAAACTAACCCATATAACAAGCAGAATCAAGAAATCACATCGTTTAAAATAACGGTAACTGCTGGCACTGATGTTCTGCTTCACAAAGACTTCTGGCCTTCAGACGTTCTGTTTAAAGAATTAACCAGGAGACCTCGTTGAAATTTTCATCCTACACGACCAATGAGCTCTCTAACATAAAAACCGCATTGAAAGTTTACTACCAGAACGTCCGCGGTCTGAGGACCAAAACTAATGAGATCAGTTTCAAATCTACCTTAGCCTCAGAGAGTACTGTTTGGTTAACTGATACCTGGCTGACTGAAGATTGAAGCCTGAAGATATTATCCTGCTGAATGTGTTTTTGTTCCCATCTTTATCCCTTGTAACAGCTCTATTTTAGTTTACGAGCTTTTTTAGCGGATTTCTCTTCCGGCCTTAACACTAAGTTTCCTACTGTTTTCATTTTAATATGCGGAGATTTCAACCTCATAACCGTCGATTGGGATGTTGCATTCTCGACTATCGTATCTACCAACAGCATACCACTGCCTACCTCTTCTTTCTTTTCACTGTGCTCCTTTTCTCAACTCAATACCGTCCCAAATTCTATATTCTTGCTCAATAATCCTAAGTGCTCCATCACGATAAATACAGCGTTTTCTCCTCATGTACCTCATGGTCTCCACTATCCACCACTTTTTTTTAGAAATCTCTCTCAATTGTCGTACACAAAAGAAAGCTGCTAATGTTCAGCATTTGAATTTTCGTAAAGCTAACTTCTGAGCCATGGCCACTGAAATAAATAAACTTAATTGGTTCTCCTTCTTTCGTGGTCTTGATATTGATGATGCTTTAGAAAAATTTTACCCCTTTCAATCATACATACCATCATACATATAAAGACTACATATGTTAAATCTATCGAATCTATCTTCGTGCTTTTGATGTTGTCAGGAAAATATTCAACAGCCTCGCAAAATACTATTGCCCAATCATTTCCAGACCTAGGTTTAAAACCGCTCCGACTAAGATGCTCATACCATAAACGGCCCTATCCAATTCCCTACCAAGCATTGTTATATATTTCAAATTTGTTTAATGTACTTTTTGATCATGACCATTTTAAATGCATTTTAATTTTTAAACATTTAACTTAAGTGTTTCTTTTTTTGTCTGCTTAGTTTGTTTGAAATAAATAAATAAATTAATAATGACGCAGCAGAACCATGAGTATTCACAAATGTTTTCCATGTGCGATAATTTCCTCATTCTTCAGCAATTGCCCTCCACGTAGAGATGGAAAGATTCAATTGAAGTCGTTTTTGCGAGGGACTCAGCTTTTTATCAACAATCAAATGTTTTATTTCTGTTTTATACCTCTCGCTAACTTGATGTGAATGACCTGACTTCTTGGTTCGGACGTAATTTTTGGTATTTTTCAAGTAACTACTGGTCATAGTTTTATCCTTCTGAAAAAGCTCAACACCAGCTAATTACAACGAAAGATTAAAAACTATCTAAAAGTGCCGTTACATTTCATTCGTTTGCGAAAATGTTGAAGAAGGTAATCGATCCGAATTTTTCCCGTCCAGACGAAGCAAAGGAAGCGGACTTTTTCGCGGGAGTTGATTGGGGGTGCGTCTTAGCTACTTTCTGTCGTGTGGGTAAATTTAAAAGTGAACTCCTGTCAACGTGCCTCGGAGCCAAATTGACGAGAATTGGCTGAAAGTGAAAAACCTTTGGAGCTCTAATCGCAGATTGGCTGTGGAACTGGGATCTGTGGCTCGTTTCTTAGCTGGAGTGGAGAAAAATCTCTATTTAATGACATCATGCAAATTGAGTTAGGCAGTTTCTGTACAGTTTAGTTGCGAATTATGTGGTGAAATGTGTGTGGAGGGGTAGAACGTGAAAATGTCAAACAAAAATAGAGGGATAGAAATTAGATAGAAAGGTTTGTTCTAATACTCATTATGAAGAGCTATGCCAAAATGATATCAAATAGAGAATTACAGTGGATATATTATCTATTCATAAGTCACAGAAACGGGCCACTGAATATTTAAATTTTCAACAAAAAAAAATATATACATAGATGGTGACCAGACACTTAAGAATGAGAAAAGTATGTGAAAAATTGATGATTAATGGGTTGATCGATGAACAGAAAGTCAGACGTGTGAAGATGTGTCAGGAACTCTTTGATTGTGTTTCAAATGATCCAAACTTTCTAGTCATAAGTGTTCAAATATGACCCGAAAACAAAGCGCCAAAGCTCTGAATGGCACTGCTTGCTTCACCTCACCTCTAAAAGCCTCGAATGAGAAAGTTAAACGTTAAATCCATGCTGATTGTCTTTTTTTGATTTTAAACAAGTAGTTCTTAAAGAGTTTGTACCGTCTGGTCAAAATGTGACTGCCGCATTTTACTGGACATTGCTTGAAAGACTGCGAAAACGAGTTGCCTGCGTCCGCCCAACATTCGCCAATTCCTGGAAGCTCCACCAAGACAATTCACTGACCACCATAATGACTATCATAACAATGCACTGCCATTTACCATAACCGGCCTAAATATCGTATGTATTTCAATGCTTCTCCAACCAACTTACAGCCCAGATGCCGCTCTCCTAGGCTTTATTCTCTCCCTCGATTCAAACGGTCTTTGAAAGGACATTCAAGAGATCGTGATGAGGAAGTTAATGCATATTTTCAGTATCTGCGCTCGAGGAGACTTTCAGTGATTGGCAGAGTCGTTAGAAGGAATTAGAGTAGAATCCTTCAGAATCGCCAGAAGGGTCCTACTTTGAACAGATACTGTCAATAAATTTTTCAAACAAAATTTCAGCCCGAATACTTTCGGAGCAGACCTGTATGAAGTGATCACAAATAATGTAAAAAGATTTTTTTCTTCGAAATTATTATATATATTATATAATTATTATAATTATTTTATATAATTATATATATTATATAATTATTTCGCGCTATATAGCTGCGAAGAAACTTCGGTAAATTCCATTCACCGAGATTCATTTGCTTTGTTTTTGCTAATGACGTTTCTAGAAAACATTAGCAATAAATCATTTACTCCAAGCCCCTAATTTATTGGTTTTTTGCGGTGACACATAAGAAAGTATTTTTTTAATAATTATTTATTTATTGAGATTATGACATACATACATATGTATGTATTAGAAAGTTTGATTACTGATTGTTTTATATATTAAATAAACGCTTTTCAAAGAGGCAAATCGTTTCTTTGAAATTTACCTCATCCAACCATAAACACATCTCAAACAATAACGTCTAGTTTAGACACGAGGTCGTCTTAAAACATTGGAACGAATTTCATTGTCATGTTAATCGAATCTATTTTAAAACCAAATACCTTAGACTTCAAAACAATATCCTTCGCGAAACTTTCCTCGAAATTCAAAATGAGTTCCATTGCATATGTATGTAACGATTTGGGATCTTGAGGCTTAGCTGGTTCGCTTCCGGGCAACTTTAAAATGGAATGCGGTGATGTTTCAAACAGTGCACAGTAAAGGCAGCTATGTACTATTTTTGTTGTTCGACGACTAGTTGCAGCTGTAGAATAGTTCTAGTTCAACAGAAACTTTGCCACGACTTCTTCGGGGAAAGTTATCCAACGGCAGGGTGGAACAAAAAAAAGAAAAATTATACCAGAAGGCTACTACGTAGTCGGGCGTGCAGAGAACTCAAAATTTGATGAAATGCAATTTTCGAGAATGCTAAGACGAATGCTTGAAACTTGGAGAGAATTGTTAGCGGGTTTGAAGTTGTTTTCAATATGAACTTTTGAGCAGTGATGGATAGGAGGTGCCATGTTTGAGATGAAGCTCGTTTCCATTTTTTTTTGTGACTACCATCTTTTGAACTTCACACTTGGGAAAACTTTAGACTTTTGAAATATCCTTCGGGTTCCATAAGTCTTAGTCCTGACTGTTTCCCAAAAATGTTCAAGAAAACCTAGCATCAACATTGAATGAAATCACCTTTCAACTAATGGGGTAACACACGAACTCGGTTCACATCTAACTCAAGTTTGCTCCTTGAATCAAATTCCACGCTACCACCAGCCACAAATTGAAGGAAATTCGAGAGTGGCATCACCAAAACAACATCATTTCGACTTCTTGTATTTCAAGAGTGTGTTCCTACACAGCGGAACAACAGTAAACAACCTACAACTAGAATACGGTATCAGAACTATGCAACGATGAAATTTGATCATGCGAAATGTTACTTAGAAATTCTTAAAGTTTTCCGGGCGCACGTCTTCGGTGTATTCTTTAACTTACAGTTGGAAACAGTAGTTTACCTTCTGGTGAAGTTTGGGAAAGTTTTCGAATTTTTTTTTTGTATTTCTTCTTGTGGGGCAATAACGAGAAGAAATCACAAACTGATGATAAAGTGATACGATATACAACGAAAAGTTCGAGGCAACAAGTGTATGGTAGAAGTTTTCATAGTTTGGCATTTCAATGGTAAGCGAATTTGATCAGTGTTAGCTGATATGATTTCAATAAGTTGTTCATATTTATTTTTCAACAGATGCGAGCCACGTCTAGTACGAATCCTTTCTACGTAGGCAGTTATTGTAGCATTGACTCGAACTTGTCTTCTGAGTCAACAATAGATTGCTTACTCGTGTATCTCACACCTTTCTTATACTCTCTCTTTTCTCTCACTCCCTCTATTCCTCAAAGAACAACAAGAAGTCTATTAAGTAGCATAATTAATTGAAATTTCCAGAAATAAACGCTAAAGTACTTATCACCTTAACCTCCGACTGCTGAAAGAATCTTCGCCTGTTAGGCGTAGCACTTGTGTTCCTTTAGGTTCCGTTCTGTTTTGCCTAAATGATTTCGTTTCTGATTAAATTTCCCGTCATTTGATGTGCCACGGAAATTGCTTACGAATCAATCATTTTAGGAAGAATATTCGTGATAGCATCTCACAAAGAGTAATTTATCAAAAAAAGGAATTACTACGATAAATTGGCACACAGCGGAACGCGATATAACACAGCTATCGTTTGTCCTTATGTCGAATTTAACACCATCGTCATCGAAAGAGCAAAGGAACAAACGAAATATGCTATAGCGTATAGAGCAGCAGTTGTTTGACTCCATTTAACGCGTTTTCCTTTCACTGTTTAAGTATTTGCAGTTTCTTTCTGATGATTCGATCAAGGTAAAATGATGGGAAATTTTCCTTGGGCAGGAAGTCTTATATACCAATTCTAAAGTAAGTCATCGTGCCTTTGGTGTATTAATAGAAAATATGTTTTAAAGAAAATATATAGCAGATTCTTTGTGGCTTTTGTCGTTTGTGGTCTTTTTAGCATTGATTCCACCAGTTTTGTTGCATCTGATCAAACTAAACCAATCCTTTATTTCCAAGAACATGTTGGAGCTCAGTTTCGCTTCTTATTTCATATTTTCCTAACCTCTTATCAAATAAATCTAACAAGTGATGTATTGCGTTCGCATCTGGAGACACAGAAGTTTTCATCTACATTTTGTAAATTCTCGAGGTTGCAGGACCTAGTTTTGAACGGCATATATTTAGGGCCATTATCTTAAATAAATACAAAAAAGTAGGAAAGGCAACTCTATGATAACCTTTGTTGGGTCTAAGAGTTGAAGATATAGAGAGAAAGCTTCATTCATAAATTTACAATCAATGTGAATACGAGAATCGAGTAATTAGATCCAGTTCCAACAATTAAAATATAATATCCCAAATACTCGTTTTTTCAGCACTTCCGGTTAAATTTTCTGTTAAAATATTATTATATAAGTTTATGCAAAAAAATATTTTTATTAAAATTTCTGAAAACCCTCAGGAAGTTTGTAATCTTGTCATAAAAATTGTTTGCTTCACCTTACCCCCCTTGCTTTTAACTCTATCCATTTTGCTTCCATCTTTGTCTCTTTCTACTCGTAAATAATCCTCTAGGAGCTGAATTACTGATGTCCTCACTTGCCTCCAACCAGGCCCGTGCGCAGAAATCAATTAAGGGGGGGGGTTTTGAAATAAAAGTTTTTTTCAATAATATGTAAAAACACACAAACTGTTATTTTATTTTTTAAAGACGTTTGCATGTAAAAACTTCATATTTATTTCTCATTACTTAACAGATTAATTCTTCGAGGTAACGAAAAAAATTCTTCCAGAATTTTTTGCACATTTATCTCAATTTCACGGTGTATATTGAGGGAGGCTAAGCCGTTGAGCCGATCTTCAGACATTGTCGATCTAATGTACGTTTTCAGACGACGCAATGTTGAAAAGGAGCGTTCATTTTTCGCTGTCGTCACGGGTAAAATGGCCATAATGCGAAGCATTTGGTGTATGTTCGGGAACGCGTCTGCATTGCAAATTTCAAGGGCTTCGAGAGAATTTTTGATGTCCTTTTCAATAATGCGCCGTCTCCAGAGTATGACTTCATTCACTCATGCGTCACGCGAATCATCGTGCAAAATTGAAGAGTAGGGTTCGAATAATTTTTCACATGACTCTTCATCAAATTTTTTCATTTTGTTCGGAAAAAGGCAAGCGAAATTCGATAAAATATTGCGATGATTCAGAAACCGGTCCTGTAAATGTGTCACAAACGAATCAAGGTATGGTATATAAATCGTAATTCGAAAATAATCTTCAACTGAATCAGTTTGCACGTTAGAACGTTGCGTTTGTCTTGAAGCTGTCCTTGGTTTTCGCAATTGAATGTCGTATTCTTCGCTGAATTGGCTTACAGTTTCGAAAAATTTTCTGAAGTTTTCTGTGGCGCTTTCTCTTCTTTTTGTCAGTTCTTCTTTTGCAGCATCGGCTAACTCAACAGCCTCACCAAGATCCTGATTTTCTGTTTGAAGTACTCGACTCAAGCTTGAAGTCAAAGAATGTACCGAGCTCAAAATGTGCATGGATATCTGAAAGTTAATATAAATACACTTAACATTTTGAGATGTTACTCACAAAATTTTTTAACATATCAAGTAGATATGGAGAAACTGTGTCGTTACCGTAATGAAATTTCTATTTTCAAAATATCAAGTAGCAATTTCGCATGGAGGCAAGGAATGTTTCCATCAAACATGGAGTTTTCATAGTAGGAACAGAAACATTTTTCTTTCTTGTCGTTCCAATGATTAAATTTCTTGCCTTAATGAGAATTTTTCACTTGATTTTTGGACAATAATATTTTCATTGATCTTATAAAAAAGTTTTTGCGTTAGTAAGTATATTAACAATCAAAATAACATATGTACTGATGGAAAACTTTGCACAGTAACACAAAAATGTACATAGATTTTCAAACTTGAAATTGCAGAGTATTTCTCCAAAATTAATATCAATATCTAACTATTTTCAACTCATTTAGAAAAAACCTCATCAATTGGAAGTTGTGGAATGAATTGTATAAAAATTGCAGTAGAGAAAATTCAGGTATGCTTTATAAAGGTTTTCTTTACTTTATAAAGTTTTTGTGAAAAATTTTCACATTTCATGAAATTCATTATTAAAATTAGTTAAGTTTCATAGAGATCCATAAGTTTTAAAAACTTTATTTATAAAAAACCGAAATTTTGTTATCATCTGGAAATTTTATAAGGGATTTTATAGAAACTTCATAGAACTCGAGTTACCAGGTTTGTCATTTCAACTTGTGAAAAATTCAGTACTTACATTTTCGACTTCTATCCGTGGTTATTTGCACAAAAAGCGACGGATATCCATTAAAAATTCACGTTCAAACAAATAAACGTTAGAAATAACTGTCAACAACCGTTAATTAATGAACAAAGTCGAGCAAACAACAAGGAAAAAAATGCACTTTCCTCATGTCATTGTCATATGAAGATTGACGATGATACAGCGACAATTGACGATCACCCACAATCGATAGAGGTCGATAGCGCGGAAATTGAAATGAAAAGTGTGTTATACTTAATCCAGTAAAAAATCCAGTAAATTTATCCTCGTACAAGTGTTAAGTGAATAATTTATATAAATTATTTATTTATAAAAATATCTTTAGCATTGTTTTTGAATAAAAAGTACAAAGAATTATTTTGTAGAACTGTACAGTTAATTTAAGAATCCAAAATATAACTTTTGAAAATACATGAAATTTTCGTGGAAAAAAACTTTGATGATGATAGTCATAAAGTACAAGAGAGTCCTAATGGGGGGGGGTTCGAACCCCCAAAACCCCCCCCTTGCGCACGGGCCTGCCTCCAACTAATTTTGACTCGAATATAGCGCTATTTTCATTCAACCTTGCTTTACTAAAATCTTTAGACGCTTCGTATTTAATAAAATAAGTGATGCCGTCAGAAATGTGTGCAAAATTCAATAACATGACTTTGCTTAAAGTCAATAGCCGCCAAATCTCGTTGAATTTTCTCATGCAATTACTTTTGCCATTAACAGTAACTATAAAGTTGATGAAATCTAAGCTGAATTTCGCAAAATTTTTGGCTCTGGTAATAACAACTTTTTTCTCCAACACTATGATCTTTGTTAGCCCTGGCTCTCCTGGATCTCCACTTTCTTAATGATTCGCACTTATTTTGTCTTTGTCTTTGGATTGTCGTCTTCATATTTCTCCCCTTCTTCTGTTAAGCCTCAATGGATCATTTTTATTCAACCTTTTTATTATTGACATTCATGGTGTTTTATTACTGATTCGCTTAGCTGGCTGTGTGATATGTTCCTGTTACAATTCCTTCAGTATTCCTACAAGTGTCCGTCTCTCTATACTCCAAAATAGAAGCTAAGTTTGGTGTCCTTGCTTCACTAGCCTATGATACCCAGCTGAGTCAGTTCAGCGAAGATTCATTCCCATCCTACTTTTTCAATAAAATCTTCTTTATCCATAGTAGATGAGTATTGTGACAGCTTGATATTCAGAACGATATGGTTGGGGTTGTTATCCTGTTGAAAGGTATAACAATCCTTCAAAACCCGTTTTCTTCCACTTTTTGGTTAATTACTTTGCAAAATGTTCATGCCTCTCAAAATTAATGATTTCATCGACGATGTCCAAACTATTTCAGAACCTCCACCATACTCAAATGAAGATAACAGTCTTTCTTTTGTGAAGGACCGTTTTGCAGTCTTCACATACCCGAACACGCCCGTGATGAAATCTTGAATTCGGACTCCCCGGCAACATAGCACTTTCGAGCAAGCACTTATCATATTGGTAGTTTTTCGCAAACTGAATGCCTTTTCTACGATAACCATATTTACAGGACAACAAGCAGCAAAAACAATGAAAACAAAACGGCAATTTTCTCCTTTGTCGTTATTTATATTTTCAGTCCTTAACAATGTACAAACACAAATTTTGCTTCCCAGTCTCTATTGGTACGAGAACAGCAAAAATGCCCGGTCGTGCTAATCTTTTGCTAGCACCAAATCCAAAAGTACACCGAATCTGCCTCACATTGAGTCCGACCCAAACTGTGAATTTAATTCTGATCCGATGACTATATTGATAGATATAAGGGTGAAAGGGAATTTCGGGCTACCACCCGCAAAACTTCAAAAATATTGGCGACATAGGGTGGCGGACAAAGGTTTAGGGCAGGACCTTATATTGAAATTTTGATTAATTGGAAGCTTTAATCAAAAATCCATTGATGCTCATTTTATCATTTACGTAAATATATATTTATAAAAAAAAAATCTTTTCATTACAAACTTAAAGATATAAAAACATAAAAAATTGAATGGACAAAAGTCTACGGCAGTCAGTGCTGAAAAAAAATTCCAACCAAACCTAACGGCATTTCTTCAATAATTGTTTATTTGCTCTTATTGTCATTCAGTTCATGTGCAGCTGCAATTCTATTATATAATAGTTTTATCGCTAGTAAGGACCACAAAATGTCATCGCGAAAAGGAATTTCTAGTGATGTGCGAAATTTGTTCGTCCAGTATAAAAAAAACAATAAATCGTGCTCGGAAATTGCAAAATTACTGAAACTATACCGGAAATCAGTGTATACCACTATCAAAATTTTTAGAAACATTGAAATTGAAACACCGCCATTGAAAATAAACCGCGAACTGGCCGGCCGAAAAATCTTTCACGCAGGGACATTAGTTACATTTTAAAAGAAGTGAACAAAAATCCCTAAATAAGTGCTCCAGATATGGTGAAACAAGTAGCTACGGTAAGGATAAAGGATGTCCATGCAAGAACAATCACGAGAGCATTAAATTTTCATAGGTTTCAAAGCAAAATTCCACATAAAAAACCATTAACTGATTTCTGCGCCTAGAGTTCGCCAAGGCCCATATTAACAAAGACATTGATTTTTGAAATCGAGTACTTTTTACCGATGAGACGAAATTCAATATTTTTGGGAGTGGTGGTCGCGTTAAAATATGGAGGAAAAAAAATACAGCTTTAGAGACCAAAAATTTGATTTCTAGTGTCAAGCACGGCGAAGGTAATATTATGGTTTGGGGAGCCATAGCTGTATCTGGGGTCGGCAGATTGGCTTTTGTTGAAACTACTATGGACCTCTATATTTACAAGAACCTGTTGAAACTTATTTGAAGCCATCAGTTGAGAAGTTGTGCCTTGGAGAGAGTTGGATTTTCCAAGATCCGAAGCACACAGCACTTTTCGTCAAGAACTGGTTGTTGTACTGCGCTCACAGACAGCTTAATCCGCCTCCCCAAAGCCCGAATTTAAACCAAGTAGAACATGTATGGGAGCTTTTGCAGCGGAAAATTCGGAAATGATGCATAAAAAATAAAAATTCGTTGAAGGAACCGCTCATTACAGAATGGGGGGAAATCACATCCGCTGAAACTGGTAATTTAGTCGCCTCTACGCCCCGAAGACTGCAAGCAGTAATTGATGCTAAAGGGGGTCCAACCAAGTATTAAGCCAGCAAATAATTTTAAAAATTCCGATCAGCTAGCACTGATTGCCGTACACTTTTGTCAATTCAATTTTTTCTGTTTTTATAAATCTATCTTTAAATTTGTTATGAAGTTTTTGTTTTTTGATAGATATATTTACGTTACTGAAAAAATGCGCATCAATGGATTTTTGATTAAAATTTCCAATTAATCAGAACCGTAGTCTTTTGTCCGCCACTGTACATTCAAGCAATTGATTATTTTTTCGGATTAATTGATTAAAGGAAACTTATATTCTAATTAAAATATGGCAATTGAAAAAATTGGATAATTTCAGTGTAGCCCTTGCTGTATATCTACAGAACGAAAATATATGCATGCGCATACTCATGTATGTAGGTATATGCATCAATTCCAGTTAGCTCTAACCTCAAACAGATTTCAATCGCACCTGCATATGCTCGTATGTATGTGTACATTTTGATAATCCTCAACAGTAATACAGTTGTCAACCAAAAGATACATTAGTACTTACAGATGCAATACGAAACTTCATTGTGGCTGCAGTTAACACTAAATTCACTGAGTAAATAATGAACACAATGCTGAAGCAACTTGTAATTTGCGAAGTAACATTTGGGTGCAGTAAACAATATCTTCATTGAAAAAACAAACGAAATTCGCGGAACTGATGTAACACGCGATCACTTGTCGTGCAGGACGTAACCGAACAAGCTTTCGGCTCAGGTGTGCTGCCACGTCGACTAGTTTACCGCATGCGTGGCATGGTTCCGATTCCATCGTTGAACGAACACACACCTCTCTCACCATCATTAGCTATATATACAATCTGGTTTCAACCGGAAATTGAGATTGAAACAGTACAATTAACAATCCGCTTCGTGTCCACTGTTTCAATTTCAACTCTAAATCAATCCGCTTTGTACCAGCATTGTATTGAGGCCTATAGTGCTGCTACCGTCCTTGTCCTGTGTGTGTGTGGTCACGACGCTCACCCTACTACGCATGCGTTAAACTAATCGACGTGGCAGCAGCCTCAGACGAAAGCTTATTCGGTTACGTCCTGTACGACAAGTGATCGTGTGTTACTTCAGTTCCGCGAATTTCATTTGAAGATATTGTTTACTGCACCCAAAATTTACTTCACAACCTACAAGTTACTTCTGCATTGTGGATTTCGTTTATTTAATCGTTGGAGATATTGTCTACTGCAGCCACGATTAAGTTTCGTATTGTATCTGTAAGTATTTATCTTTTGACTGAAAACTGTTCTACTGTTGAAGATTATCAATAGGTGCGATTGAAATCTGTTTGAGGCTAGAACGATCTAGAATGCATGTACATATACATATGTATATTTTCGTTGTGTTGATATGATGTACAGTAAGGGCTACGCTGAAATTATCCAAATTTTTTAATTGCAATATTTTATTTAGAATATAAAGCATACTCATTTGATTCTATCTTAGATAAAATTACGAAACTAATTAAGAAAGAATTAGCAGTTAGTTTGAAAATCATTCCTATTGAAAAGTAAGGATTAGCGGGTGAAAATCATTTGGCATAACCTTATACCCTTAATAACTTGAATCATTTCGAAAGTGATTTCTTTGTAAATTTTCTGAAAGAATTCTTATCTATTTTTCATGATAAAACCACGTGTGGTAGCAATAAATTTTTGATTATCGAGCCCTATCAATAAATAAGGCATTTAGTGCATCTGTATGAAACATCATCATACATCTGTATGAAAAATGTAAGGTCACCCTCAAAATTAGTACATAGTTTCATTCGCACTACAGAATCGTTCAAGGTATTGAATCTGAAAACAACTTAATCCAGTAAAATTTCCTAAATAATACCAAATGCTCATTGCATACTCCTAGTATAGTTGCATTAAATAATTACTTTTCTTATTTCTCCACGAACTCAGACGTTTTGCGAATATTTTACTGACTATCAATCGTCTGAAGCTAATTTTGGACCGTGTTATGTAAACCTAACCGAATACGAACCAACCCCGGAAGAAATCGTGCTGATGAAATCAATTCAATTTTTGCTCGACCCGAATTTAGCTTCAGCTTCAGAAGCCATCCGACAAATATTCCAAGAAATAAGACTAGTTTCGTTAACTTAGGACTAGAAATGTGGGATACGGTAAGATTGATGTTCGATTTCATTAAAATGGAAAATTAACTTTTCTTTCACCGCAGGACAATGTAATTCGAAAAATATCCGTCCGACGTATGTTCTCAAACCTAAATTCTGTAACTATTTTCGAAAATAATTGCATAACCAAAGAGCCAATTCAAAAATTTCAAAGGAGTCTCAAAACTCACATCAAATATGGATATCCCTTCATTGATTTGCAAAATAGACGAATTTTGGGGTAGACAAGATTTTTCATATACGAACGGATGAATATCTAAAGCAGGTTAATCAAAATATTCAAAACTCCTGTAAACTATATAGCTAATAGCTTACAATTTTTTTTAGGCTTCTACAGATTGTACAAATATGATAGCCGCTGGCCACCAAATTAATTAGCCATAAATGGGGAACACTTTAAAAATATACTTGAGAATCTTCAGTTGCTTTGGATTCGTGAAAGAGCCAATCATATGCGGACTCGTTTTTCATTTGGCTAATAAAATCAGAGAAATTTTCCAGAATTTAACTGATAGCAGATACACCGCTCGATTTTTCATGAAAGCGCAGGATGATGTGAAGGATCTGCTCGAAGATGTACGATTTAGTTTGACTATATTTTCATTGCATAATTATAAAAGAAAATTGCTTTCAGTCTATTGATAACAATTGTACCGGTGAATTTATGATCCTAATAAAAGCAGATGAAGTCGTAACACTATGGACTAAGGCTTCTGATGAATTAAAAGCTGTACTAAGAATTGCAACTGAAATAGCTGTTGCTCAGGAATTTGTCGTTTCCGTCATTTTTATCAAGAATATCGATGCAGTAAGTTTGCCAATAATTTCCTTGCCAAACATTTGAATATTTGCATATCTATTTTTCAGATAATGCGCCATCGAGAAATTCAAGAGACAGTTTCCAAAATTCATAATCGTCTATTTGAAGACTATAATGAGGTGGGTTTTGTAAGCTGCTTGAAATCACAATAATCCGTATACTTTGTATTTTTCAGATTTATACTGGAATAAATTATTTGAAAAACTTGATTGATGTGTGTTCGTCGCTGAAAATTCAAGCGATTGTTGAATGCAGCGGCCACATCTACGAAGAAAATTGCGTTGTACTTTCTACAACCCAAGCAATTGCTATGACGCCTCCAAAGGCTGAGGACTTCATAATAGCTATGGGATTTTCTGGGTAAGTGGTGCTATAAAATAGTGTGCACACTTTTCATGTTATATTTAATCGGTAAATGTTTAACACCTCTATCTGTAATTATTTGATATTTTTTCATACTGACTGAACGCATTTGAATTTATAAAGCCTTTGATATTCCTGAAAGGAATCAAGTTAAAGAATCTAGGAGATTTTAATAATTATTTTTAATAGATTTATAAACCGAAGTATTCGGGTCTTGTTGCATTGAAGTATACATATATATAATGGGACATGCTGTACGAAAAATTCATGTATTTTTCCCCTTTGAACTCGCCTATTCATACTCTCATCTTCTCATTTGCCTGTATGCCCAAAAACCTAAACGTTGCATCATAAAACGAAACTAATACTGTGTTCTTCAACCACAAGTCGCGTATGCTCATATAGAATTACGAGATTCATATCTGTTCATCAAAGTTACAGGAAATTCTCTATCCGCAGAGTATTAGAAATGTATCAACCGTAGAAACTTTGAGTACATGGATATGTGAAGAGTGCTTTCTATGAAAGGCAATAAGAACGAGCTACCGTGTCTAGACTCCTTGATACGGGCCATTTTTCACTTTAAAGCTTCTCAAACCCCATACAGAGACTAAAACGGCCCACAGACACGGAGATCTGGTCGTCGACTGGATCTCAATTGATTTGCCACAGACACAGAAACTTGAATTGCAATCTCATTCAAACGTTGTTTTCGTTGAGGCAACACACGCTTTGGAATGGGTGTTTTCAGGTCATTTTCGTTGTAAGAAAATGGAGGACATAAATTGTAAGCATTGTTAGCAAATGATGTTCTACATAATGTAATTTCGAACAGGTATACACGGGTATATGTGGTATTTGTACTTTCTGCTTCAGGCATCTATAGCCTAGTCATAGATCCCTCTCAATAATTTTTAATTGGCGGTCATCATAACCAGGCAGTGATTGTTCGTATTAGGGGTGTATTTACTGATTTTCGAAGAAAATTATAAAATTGTATGTATCATGAGCTGGCAGCATTTGTGCCTTAATAGGGTTTAAAATTATGTTTCACGTAAAGTTATTTCGAACAGGTATGTACGGGTATTCTGGTTCAGGCACATGTAGCCCTCTAAATATTTTTAATTGAATTTTAATTTGCGGTCATCATGCGCAGGCAGCAATTGTGCGTATTAGAGGTGTATTTACTGATTTGGTACTTTGCAAATTGAAATTGATATCGTTGAACAATAAGATATCCGTTTAGTGGAGCGTTAAAACAGATAAACAAAGCTAGTCAAGCTACTTTGATAAATCCAAATGGAGCACAAAAACTGGATTATCTATTATTGCCAAGCCTTATCAAGAACGATACTAGATGGAGTGCCATCAAGAGATATACTAATCCTATGAAATAAATAAATCAATACTGGTCCAAGAGCAACAGGATCTTTTAGCAAGCTAGCCATCGCAAAACCAAATACTCTTGCTCTTCTTTATTATCAAATATTGCAGCATGAGAACCCTTATTATGCTACATAGATATTGCCCCAGCTAGAGTATCAGATCCTGCAAACCCTAAAATGGTACGAGGTTTCTCAAGAATCTGTCTTCTTTTCTTAATTTAAAATTTTCTTCAATTGGATCATTAATTCATGCAATATCTTTTGAAGTAAATTTATCATCATATACCAATTTAAAGGCTTTATCGACTTCATTCAAAATATTTTATTAGCAGAGATTCAATCGCAGATCACTACCTACAAAGGATACTGAAATGGACCATATATTTTTGTTTCACATTTATTCTTTTCGTTCATAAATAGTTCCTGAAATATATAAAGCATTAACGGGACCATGAGGTATGCTAACTGACTCTTGTTGAGCATATTCATACGCAACTCAGTTCGTTAAACCAATGATTTCGAATTATCTTACCACTACATTACACTAAATTCAAATGAGATCTCCATTCTAGTCTCAAAATCACAACAGACACAGCAACGTGGTCGTCGACCACTAGCTCCGCCCACCAAATATCAAAAAATTTTGATATTTACTGCAACCGTTGCAGAGACTAAAAATGCAACCTGAGACTAGCCCACAGACAGAGATTTTCGTTGCAGATATCGCATATTGCAGATCTAGTTGTCGACCAGATCTCTCGTCTGTGGGCCGTTTTATCCTTGTCGTTCTGTCGTGAATGTGATTTTATCAACGCTCACGCCACATTAGGCAATGGATGCAGAGATGAGAAAGAACGATAGTATAAACGTTTCTTCTCTGCTACCGCTTCAGTTCACCGCCATTCACGTGCCTAAAGAGAAGAGACCATGGACAGGTAATGGTGTGAAAAATATTCCTACATGAAATGTTGTTTCTACGGCTAGTCTGGTCCTTCGTTTTTAGGAAAACGGTCTTATAGCTGACGTTAAATTGGCCAGATAATGTCAATTTATAAGGTCACTACTATACTTATTTTACGGTCCTTTAGAGTCGATCGAAGAAGTTGACTGGGGCGAGCATTTCGGACAAGGAAATGTTATATTGGAAATGATAAAAGAATTTAGTGAGTCTTAACAAGTAGTCGTTGAATGGAAAGAAACTGATTGAATGCCGGGCGTGGGAGGGCATGTTGGTTGTTAGTTTTGTGGGACAGTATTTGGTTCGATTGTGTATTAACATATTTATTATCTCGATAAAATTGAAAGCACTGAAAGTATACTTTATGAACAAATTCTTCCTTATTTTGAGACTATATTTAACATATCCGTATTCAGATATGCAGACAAGCCTATAATGTCCAAAATTCCTTCTATATTCTTGAAATATCTTAGGGTTCACCCCCTGCCTCACTAACGAAACGTATTGTAAATAAAATGTTTGACCACATCGATTTATCTTTACTTTGTTGAACTTAGCATAGCTTCAGCGCAGATAGAACAAAGCCAACTTTTCAAATTGAGGCGATACACACAAAGCCAATAGTTTGAATTTGTTTCTTTTTCTCAATAAATCATGCATGATACCCTCTCGCACACATTGAACTCAAACAGGGACGAGAATGGTTCAACTAGTTCTGTACATAAATAGCCAGATTGAAATGTTTCATGCGTTTCTTCCAAGAGAGAGAGAGAGAGAAGTGGAAAGAAAAGGTTTCCTGTTATGTACATAAAATAGAAAAGTTTAACCGATTGTAGGCTGCTAAATTAACGTATTCTTGTCGGCTCGTTTTAACCCCATCTGATAGATAAACCAAAACAGTTGAACGGGACCAATGCATCATTATATTGTTTCTGAATGACATCATCAATATCAGATAGAAGAAGAAAAGTCTTGTGTCCTGTTTAACCCTTTTGACCGTACCACTGACCTTCGTATTTACCGTTGTAACTTCCGCCCGAATTCATTAATTTTAACAAGCTTCCGAGCTGAATAATTTTTCAAAGAATCTCTCTGCTAAACGGAGCTGAGATGTCAGAATATATAGAGGGATCACATGTCAGTTAGGGCTGGAAGTTAAATTGATATAATAGAGGATGAATGGGATAGACAAATAAATTGAAGATGAAATTGAAATTCAACGTGAACATAAAAGTTAGTGTGTGTGGGAATTTCTGTGTGGCGACTAATTACGTTTACTTTTCATGTTGAAATTGGATGGGGTCTTAAAGGTATTGCTCGGCATTTCTCCAAAATGATTCCTGTAATAAATAGTTTCTTCATTTTAGATCGTAAATGTTTGTTCAGGATTTTAAGCCTGTCAGGTAGACAATACTGAAATCGGGAGTAATGGTACAATTTTAATGCTTGGAAATGTGGACATTACTTAGCCCATGATAATGTTTCAAAATTGTCCCTTCTTCTAATTCATTGACGGTTGGCTCATTTAGAGGCATTATGGTAGACTTATAGTGGGCTTATAGACGTCAAGCCAACAAAAAGGATTGCTTTGAAAAATTTCGCATATTTAATAACTAATTCTCATTTATTCGCTTTTGAATTGCTTAAATATGTTTCAATTTAATATTTTTTGATATATTTATATATTTTTAATCTAATTTCAATATCTTGCATCCAGGGTCGGGTTTTCACACATGATATAAAGAACTATTTCCTGTACCTCGTCGCATTTATGTACGTCCCCGCCAGAAGTCGATGTAAAGGTGCCTTGCCGAGTTGCATACTTGCCAAACAGACAATGTCTAGTTAAGACAGCCATCGCTGCGTGTAGGACCAGTGACAAAAGCTCTCCAAAATTGTTCAGCCATCGCACAGGATGGTTCTTCCAACCAGGACTTCATGCCTGATAGTCTGTTTAACTGGCACCAGCGAAGTGTATATCGGGAGCCTGCAGAGCACTTTCGGCATAAGGTATCCCTTTGCAAAGGATAATTCTCTCTGTTCCCCGAGATACTCTCTCTGTTCCCAAAGATATTCTCTCTGTTCCCAGGGATAACTAACTCCTCTCTGCTTGGTATTTGAGTTTTGGACCCCCGGAGACATAGATGGTTGGGCATGAGTATAATGGATGTCCACTGGGATAGGTATCCATCCTCTGCTCCAAGATGTTGGCATGGCCCAATTCTGTCCCTGTCCAGGGATCACCATAATTTAGTCTTACAACTGCGCACTACGAATATTGCCCAAGCAGGCCGGTAGGAATCCAATGAAGCAGCATCAGGAATGCCTCCCTTGGGGTAGTACGGAGAGCCGCCAGACATTAATATGGCTGGTAACCTACGTAATTTCTCTGCCATTTTCTGATTTACAGCCATTCCTAAAATTTTGAAGTCTAAACTATTCTTCAAAAGCCACCACCCATACGTTATTGATGTCATCTAAGAAACAAAACCTAAAATACCGTTGTGGGCGATAGCACCAAAATAATAATTTCATTAATATTCCTCACCAGCACTAATCTACCGTTCAATTCGAAATTATACTAATGTCGCAGAACTTATACAAATCTAAGCAAAATTTCTTATCGATCGCACGACCAGCAAAAAAATGTGCTACTATACTCAAATTCATTACAATAGAATGATACAAATGCTAAAGTACTAAATGATAGTTTGTTGCTCGTTTTCTATTTTCATTTCCCACTAAATTACAAGGCAAAATAATAAATGTCGAGCAAAATGTAGATAAGCTGTTTTCCACCTACTGGCTTATGAATAGTGATTGCTGTTTTCTAGGAGCAGGGATGGGAATGCTATCCAGTTGGATTGACTTAGTAGATTCTTGTGAATGCTATTGAAGCAGGAATAGTTTAGTAGTAAATGTAGTGGAACATATGAATTTTAATAAATCATTTTTTTTTCGATCAAGAATAGCGTAGGTTGTGATGACATACTTGTTTCTTTTTAGCAATTGTTCGTTTTAGGAATATATTAAATTTTTGTAGCTGAGTACTCAGAGCAGATATTTCATCGAATCAATTGATTGAAGAATGTCCTTTAACTTTTATAGATATTATATGAAAGATACTTTTGAAAATGATGATTATGAGTCGAAACAAGGAATGCTTGTGTATAGCTACTATGCTATAACGGTTCCTGCAATTTAAATAGTGGGTAGTAGATTCTGGTCTGACATAAAATACACGTTTACACAAATATTTTTACTGGTCGGTAAAAATATTTGCGTAAACGTGTATTTTGTGTCACTATACCATGGTATACATTTTTGTGGTCAGCGTGTAAGGTGATGGTGTTTTGCATCGAAATTTCGTGTGTGCTTCTACCACACTATTCGATAGGTGGTTACAGATAATGTTCCTGAAAGAACCATTAGAAAACCACTTGATAAGACCACAAAGGGCTTTGTTCTCCGAGAACACGTTTCACTAGTGTCGATGACGAAGTGGATATTGTATATGAAATGAGCTTCTAAGGGTAAGGTCACTTATTTACCTTGAAAATATATTGCATTTGTGTTTACTCATTTCATTTGAAAATTTCTCTTATATTACCACAATAATTTTAGACTTTCTCTTCCAAAAAAATGCATGTGAAAGTTTTTCAATAGAATTATGCTGATTTTAGAATGAGAAACATAATCTGAAAATTTCATTAGGAAATCATGTGTCTGGAAAAAGATTAAGGTCAAAGGTCACGAAATACAGTTTGTCTTAAATATCTCAATAACTATCGATTTTACGTGAAATTTTGTGCATTAAATTTGTTTAGCATAAAAATCTGTTCAAGGGAAGTATTATAATACTCGATTTTTTAATAACTGATTTACTAGTGGAAATAGCTGCAAATTGGCATTTAGGTTTTTGAGAGCATTCACAATCACCTGAGAAACTCTGACAATGCCTATAAAACAGCCAGCATTTTTTTCTTGCAAATATTTGATTTTTTAGCATACGCTAACAATTTTTAGATTCTAAATTTGTGTAGGTGATTGAAATTTTTAAGCTCGCTTGCTGTATGCATAGTGTTATAATTAAAGTTTATATATGAATTAGTGCAACGCGGATCTTGGTTAATTTTATATTTTCATCTGTTTTCATTTGTTTCCATTTACTAAAAACTATAAATTGGCGAACAGATATATTAAGGATTTTTTTTAAATAGTCGTCTAAATATGATTTCATAAAAAAATAATTATCTTCATACAAGAATTTGATGTAACTTGATGATTTCATCATCAAAATTTCTATGTTCATTGTGTTTTGTTTCCTTGTTTGAACTGAATTGAAACGACATGGTGATGGCACTCCACCTATCCCACGTAGTTCGAGCAACAGTCTGAACCAAAGTTCGGGAAAAACGCCAAATTTAGCGCAGGAACAAGTCAAGAAGATGGTGCAGCTTCCATTTAAAGGAGGTAGAGGTTCATTAAGTGACTTGGACTGGAAATGGCTGTAAATCACCAAATTCAGTAATACAAAGCCAACTTAAGGGCTACTTCTTGAGCCAAAAAGCTTGAAAAAGACAAACACAACGAAAGTTACAATCAACGGTATACTATAAGGAAATGTTAAAACGATGGGAAGAAGAGAGTGTTGCTGCTAGGGAAGAAGTAGGTCTGTGAAAATGTGTGCAATGTGAGAGACAACTGTTCTGTTGAGCAGCAAAAATAACGAATCGCAAAGAAGGCAATTCAGGGACATGTTAATGGGAACCGAAAACGATTTCTCAATTTATTTTCCTACTTGAGAGAGGTCAGCTAAAACAAGTTTAAGGCTCCACATTGGACGCCACTTGTAGCGATTTCAAATGTAACTCCAGTCGCTTTTACCCCGTATAAAAAGTAACGCAGCACTCAGATCGATGGGGACTTTTGAGATTTTGGTGAGCACGCCAGCACCAAGGTTCACACCAAAATTCAGCTTTCCCCTAATTTTTCCGAAGTTTCGCCTCTTTTATGTCGGGTTTCACTGGACTAGTGTACTATTGCTCCTCAAACGTTGCAACAAATCATTATGGAAACGTTCGCACTGTGGCATTTCGCTTGCGTCGGCTATTACGTAGGTGGTTACACTTCGATATCTCAGATAAGAATGATGCCAATATTGATCAATATGCCTCATAAACGTAAATATGAGCATCAATATAGCTTCCGTCAATACACTTCAATATAAATTTCCATCAAAATACTTCAATATTCTATCAATATGTTTGAAACTCTCCTAAATGATCAATATAACCCTTCAATACGTATGATCAATGATCAATGCATATTGATCAATAATATTGACCGTCTAAGAGGTGCTCTAGGAGATTCATGCCTTGGCTCTCGGAATCTGGCGTCTTAGCACCACTTTCCATATTGTGCCTGGTGAACCCTCACTCAGTCTGCTTACCGCTAGACTGTACAAGTCCACAGAGCGCAGATCCTGACCGTCTATGAATTTAACTCGGTCTTATTGCCAATCGGCATCTTGGTGATACCCCAGGCTTTTCTTTGAACAAATCCTTAAAGCCAATTAAAAGCGCTTTTTGAAACGACTTCTAGCTATCCGGTGAGATGATGCCGTAGCGTTTACTACTATCGTTGACTACCCTAATCAGACACTCTTTTATCATTTGATCTATTCTAATAGCGACAGTCCTGCGTTTCGTCAACTCCAGCTGATTCGGCTGTTGAGTCGACCTCTATCGTTTCTGTGCATTCAATATCTATTTTTCGAATCTATTTTTTAAGTTCTACCCACTGTCAGAGCTTCCTTGTCATTATCGGACAGTGTCTTAGAGTGGACAGTTTCTTATGTCTCTGAATCCGGGATGCGATCCACTGAATTCTATGTGCCCTTATAGAGCTTTTAAAGGAGTGGGTGCCAGAAGCCGAAGCGGAAGTGGCACCTGGAATAGCTGCAATGGTTACCCGAGTCGGCACAGTTTCCGGTCCACGTCAATTCCGCTCGGTATAATCGGGCTCTCGTTAGTCCTCAGCTTTTTTGCCTTGGTACTGTGAGTGACTGAACCAGGGAGAGAGATGTGTTTCCTGGAGGTCCGTGGAGCAGGCTTGGAAGCCACTTTTCCAAGGTCTTTGGACAGAGTTAGCAGTAAACTTATTAATGCTAATTTTTAAAACGTACGAAAAGCAAATATTCATACCGGGGGGCTTACCCAGACCACAAAAATGTATGTTCATGGTGTGATAGACACTGTGTTTTAAGCATCTTTATATAAAATCAAATTAATTCAGGCAGGTTAAAATATCGAACTGGATACAAATAATTCTGTCATTTTTTGTTGCTCGTAAAATATCGCAAGTTTTCCTATTCATTTTACAATCAAATTTCCTTTTTTCCTTTTACTGAAATGTTACTGTTTTTGACTCATCCCTTTTATTTCTGGGCTCTGCAGAATTTAGAAACCAGTTTTTTCAATAACAGAATAGTTCATCGCACATGAGCATTTCATTAGTAAGAAAAATAACAGGAAGCTAATTCTTCATATTTGAAACTTTTTTCTTCTTCTCCACTCTTATCGAAAAAACTAAGAAAAGCATCGCCAAAAGTACATGTATTATTAATCGAAACCAAGTGTTTATTTCATCACGTTCTAATTGGTTTTCTTAGCACGCTCTAATCGAATTTTTCCGAGTATCTTTAGTCTAACTTTTGCTCTCTCATACAAAATATTTCGTTTGAATCTCAGGGTGTTGCCAGATAAAGTATGTAAATAGAGAAAAAAGGGTCATGAAAAAACTTTTTGATTCAGTTATGTCGATTCTGGCGATTTCCAAATTATTTTTAGATAATGTCCAATGCTCTCATTTATCTTTTCAATTGTACTATTGTAACAATTTAACACAGCTAACTCAAAATTAAATAAAATTTTACATTGGTTAGTCTCCGAACTACAGCAGATTTTCTGCTGCAAATATCCTTAGTTCTGGCAACCTTCACAAAACAAACTATTATTACTTTCGTAGATTTCCCACTCTAATCCAAAACTCTCCCAACGTTCATTTGTCTGATAAAACCAAATGACTACGCTCGTTCATTTAACTTAGTAAACGGGCAAAGAGAAACATTCATAACAAAATAGTAAAGAAAGTCGAAGACGAATTGAACGTAAAACGGATCTTATCAAGTCCAAAAGCGCAGAGTCTTTTGATAGGAGGATTTGAGATGTTGAGCTACTACATAGAAGTTAGAGTCGAGTCATCTATCCGGTCGTTTCAATTCGAAAGACGAAGGAAAAATAAACGCACAACGGCCAACAACTAAAAATCACTTTGCCACGGCAGCATGGTGTCAGTAGGTTTCAGCGAACAAACTTTTCCAATCAGTAAAGTTTGGCAGAACAAGACCATTTCGAGAGTTTTACTTAATTGGGGGAGAGCTTTCGGAAGAAAGTTCGTTATATAGTTTTTCCTAGTCGTAATCAGAAAGATCAACACAAATAACCTCTATCTGTCTCACAGCTGTCGTAACGTGTAGTAGTCAGTCGAAAAAGAAAGAAGACTAAGACAAATCCTGGTAAAGGTGAATTGTGAAAAATAACGAAAAGTTTGATTCTTTACTGGGTAAATGTAATGAGAAAGCAAATATACTGACAAACGACGGAAAAGTCTTTGGAGTGTATTAATGAAATTAAGAGGATTTTTTGAAAGAGTTGAATGAATAATTGCTTAGTAAATGCTTGAAATTATAGAGAAATAAATGGAAGGTATTAATATAAACCATAATAAATCAGTCCTGTATGCATTATTGTAAGATTAGATTGACAATTCATGAAGAGTGTCAACCGAACACCTGGTGGGTTATTTATAAAGACTAGTTTGAAAAAAAGGGTTGCAATCCCCCATGATTTATCATTACTATCTAGTGAATTTTTCCTGATTTTTTCCAGGGCGCCATGATTTTCTGTTACGATTTAGAGACTATTTCCTAGAATCCCATGACTTTCCTATATCTGCTGGGATTTTTCAGGCCTTCCTGAGTTTTTCTTGGGCTCCATGCATTTCTTCTAGGATCTGAAGATTATTTCTAGAATCTCGTGATTTTTCTATATCTTCCGGGATTTTTCAGGCGTCCCGGATTTTTCTAGGGCTCCATGATTTAGTTCTAGGATCTAAAGATTATGTTAAAATGCCCGGTTGGTGTGACCGAATAACCAATTTCCCAAAAATTTTACTATAAATAATACGTGTCTTGTGTTTTTATGTTTGCGTTGTCAGTCAAATATATCGTCTAAATGATAGTTAACAAACATAATTTTCTTACAAAGTCACAACATCCTTAATTGACTCAACTTTTCAACCTTAAAAACGATTTAGACAGATAACTTAAATTTGCGCCCAATGTGGGTAGCGATAATAGCTATTGTTTGGTTGAGTGGCAGAATAGTAGATCTTGCAGAAATTATGTTGATTTTGCATGTAACTACGAAAATCTAATCTGTTTTTTTATGTATAGCTTTATTACGTAAATCGAGCCAATTTCTTCATTGGGCTGATTTTTTTCGCTTCCTCCGTTGCAAAATTTATAAATTCTCAACTAATTCAAATCGCAAGTATGTATTCTTGCAAAAAAAAAACCTTTTTCGCAACCAGGCTTCATAATTCCTTCTCTTGCTATGTAAAATTTGCATATATTGAACTGCTTGAAACGAACCCTTACCTACTTTCGTGGCTAATGAGAGAGAAAAGCGCTTTTCCGGATCCGTAGAAAGATTGTACACCCACATCAGTTCGTTGAGTTCAATATGCGTATGATATCTCACATCGTCAAATATTTAAGCTGCTTTTCCTCGTTCTTATGCAGCATCGAAAAGCAAATGTGTGTTTGCAGAGAGTTTATTCGGGTGGCAAAAGCAGATTTTCATCATTGAAAGATGAATGTTATGAGATTTCAATGAATTCACTTTGATTCAGATCTTCGTCTTCGGTGCAAGCAGATACACATACACATAGGGTACAGAGCGTCGTACTACGTTCAATAATAACAACGCGAATGAAAAGCAGATATTTGTATAGTGATTTTATCGAGCATAACTAAGCGTATTTTCAATGAAATCAAACGAGTCAAGTCGAAGCTGGAAACAATTCTTTGGAACTTTCATTCATCCGATTTAGAATAAATATGCTGGAAGAATATCTGTTTTTGTTATGCAACTGGTGTTTGTTTTAAAATAAATACTTTTATATGATAATTTCTCGAGATTTGTCGAGTGCGTAACGTTAAACATGAAGTAAAAAATTTGAAATAATTTTAAAAGGCAAAGTTTAGCCTTTCTTTGAAATGGAATTTAAATCACATAAAATAAGTTTTTATGGAATATAGTTGTAAACTTCGAAACAATCATACTATTCTAAGTTATGCTAAATCTTGCCATTTCAATATCCTGGTCATAACTGGGACGTGGTTGAAAAACTCACATCATAATGAGGAAACCCTTAACTATGATTGGACTATATAAAGAGTCGATCGCGGTTATATTCAGCCTGGTTCCACAAGGGGAGGTGGTGTTCGTATCGCCACACATAACTCTTTTTCTAGCGAACCTATTTTAACCAATCAGTGCAAGTTATTTGAACATAAATTCGTCAGAGTTCTATTTAACTGTCATTATATGTAGATAGGAATTTTTTATGTGCCACCCCACTCTAACGAAATCGCTTACAATAATGTAAATGACACCATGCCCTATGAATGAGGAAGACAAAATAATCATATTCGGGGACTTCAACCGAAAACATCAGATTTACTATCGATGAAAATGAAAACCAACTCCTCCCGATCAACTTTCCTGACGCCATTGATTTCAACCTTATCAGTTTGTTCTATGGCAATGATTTACAGCAGGTTATATCGACTTCTAACCAGAATGGTAAGTGGTTCGATTTAATATTCACCAATTTTTATGACAGGGTTAGTGAAACTATTGATGCAGATAATTTTTTCTCTAATACTCTTCATCACTCCACTATTACCGTTGAACTTTCCATAGATTGGTCAAGGTCCATTTCAGCGTTAGATTTGGATGAACTTGTTTCTTTTTTCCACGAAAAAATCTTTCAAGTCATTAGCACATATGTACCAAAGATTAAAAAAACCGCAATAAACGTTCCGAGCCATGGTTAGACAATAATTTGAGACAATTAAAGAACCGACGAAATAAACTTTATAAAGCAATTAAAAATGATCGCAATATCAGCTTAGGGCTAAAGGAAAGTTACGATCTTTTTTCCAAAGAATTCTCAATTAAGTCTCGAGAAGCATATGAGCTCTATGTGACTTTAATGGGTAACAAAATTGATAATGACCCTAGAAAGTTTGGGTAAACTCGACTTGATGCACCACAGCCGGTAAATTCTACCAACAGAGGAAAAACACACAAACCTATAAATTCTACCAACAGAAGAAAAACACGCAAAATTATGCAGAAAAATACTGGAGAAGACGATACAATTAAGAAAACCAAACAAACAAAAAAAAACCTCAAAAGCAAACATACAACCACAAAAGCACAAATATACTAGCGAGACATCTATCGGCAAAATTCATGTAACGGCTGTGTGGTACATCAAGTCGAGTACTACCATTTTCTCTTCCACAGGAAATCTATAATTTATTTGCAGATAACTTTCAAGATGCTTTAAGTCCTCCTTCGATACCTACAATAAATTCAACTGTCTGGTCTACCCAAACTGTATCAACACCACTCATTGAGGGAATCATTCTAACAAAAGAGCTAAACATCAACAAACGACCTGGCCTTGACCAAATATCTCCTTGCTTTGTGATACGGTGTATCAATCAATTGATAACCCCTCTATATATCATTTTCAACAAGTCGCTGTCATTAGGCGTTTTTCCATCATTTTGGAAATTCCGCCTATTTTCGAAAGCGGCGATAAACGATCTATTGACAACTATCGAGACATCGCTATTCTCTCAGTAATCCCCAAACTCTTCGTGAAGCTCGTCTGCGATCAACTGACTTCCATAATAAACCCTCTTCTCAACGAACAACAACATGGGTTTCGAAAATGCATGTCAACTACCACGAATCTCATGATCCTGGTTTCGAACGTCCCCTGTGAGATGGGAAAGAGAAACCAGGTCGACGCGATTTATACTGATTTCAGCAAGGCCTTCGACAGAGTCGATCATCAAATTTTGACACACAAATTACTTGATTTCGATATATCTGGCCGCCTATTCAGCTGGCTTGAATCTCATGTTTGTGTTAGAACTCAGATTGTCAAATTCCAAGCAAAATTTTCAAAAACAGTTTTTACGTTGTCGGGGGTGCCGCAAGGCAGTCACTTGGGCCTTCTTCTCTTTAATATTTTCATTTCGGATCTATCTAGGATTTTATTTAATACCCCCCATACCTCTTCTACGCTGATGACTTGAAATTGCATCACACTATCAAAACGCAGTCCGACATGGATTTTCTCCAATCAAAACATGTATATCTCGAACAGTGGTCCCACCTGAATAAACTAATTCTTCCCGAAAAAATAAAGTCATAGCCAACTCATACTATCTCAATAACAATGAAACTATTAGGGTAGAACATATCGGACCCTATTCTGAGAGTCACCTCACGTGACAAATGAAGTTACTCTCTTGATTTCGTATTCTGAGAGTCACGTGAGATGACTTCATCTCACCTCGAGTGACATTTTCGATCTATCGGCTATTCGGAGAGTTACATGAAGTGACGAGAGTCACGTGAAGTGAGATTTTCAGTCACTCGATAATATCAAGTGACTGTGGACGGAAATAATACAAATTGATATGTTTAATAAAATGAAGAAGGATTTTGACGAAGTTTGGATCGTTAATCATGAAAAAAAAGTAAACAAATCTTATTTTGAAGATATTTATATCTTTTTATTTTAATAATGCGGCTAAACTCGACTACGTGTTTGCCATAGCCGTAAGACGATTTTTCTGATAAATGTTTGGCTCGAATGTTTGTGATTTGGTTATTGTGTATTGATTTTTGAGGTGTTTTATTGGAAATGTTTTTGCGGGATGATTAAAATTGAACAACTTTTTATTAACATTAAAAATTTTAATCTACATTGAAAATTCTATTTTGACAAAGTGGTTTCGAAAGCATGCACTGCCTCTCATCAGACACCAGCACACAGGGCATACTTGACTGGCGTGACCACTTGCAGGTGGAAATCATTACATTTTTATTTATGCTAGTTGTGACAAATTTTAACATCTCCGACTTATATCCATGGATATAATTTTACTTAGTAAAGGTAATTGAATTTGATCACGGTTCCCTTCTTGTCTATAAATCAGCATAGACAACGTATATCATTTCTACAGCATCGAAGCCGAGCATATTGAAACGGGAAACTTCGATCGTTTTGCGGAATCAGCCTCCGAAAGCAGAATCAAATTGGAAATGTTTTTGCGGGATGATTAAAATTGAACAACTTTTTATTAACATTAAAAATTTTAATCTACATTGAAAATTCTATTTTGACAAAGTGGTTTCGAAAGCATGCACTGCCTCTCATCAGACACCAGCACACAGGGCATACTTGACTGGCGTGACCACTTGCAGGTGGAAATCATTACATTTTTATTTATGCTAGTTGTGACAAATTTTAACATCTCCGACTTATATCCATGGATATAATTTTACTTAGTAAAGGTAATTGAATGTTTTATGTTAATTGAATGTATTGAGGCTGATTCCGCAAAACGATCGAAGTTTCCCGTTTCAATATGCTCGGCTTCGATGCTGTAGAAATGATATACGTTGTCTATGCTGATTTATAGACAAGAAGGGAACCGTGATCAAATTCAATTACCTTTACTAGGTGTTTTATGTTTGATAAGTTGTGTTTCTTTATTGTGTCCTCTAGTGTCTTCTCGTGTTTTTTTATGCTGTTTTTGTTGAATTTTGGATTTTTATCAAGTAAAAAGTAACCAACAAGCGACAATTCAAATGACTTATTGAACTGATGGAGAATCATCCACAAAGCCTAAAACAGCACAGCGAACACATAAAAACCACTTTTAATATTCACCAATACGTTTTCCTAATCACTATATATTTAATCTCGTATAGCAATTTTGAGTATACCTGACCCACTTGTAAATACCGTCCTCTTTTTTATTTCACTAATCATTTGCTTATCGCTGGGAATTTCCTGTTCGCTTTCGATTTTCCTTACTTCCATTTTAACTTTAATTTTTTTTTTATTCTACTCACTTGTTGCGGTGATCCCAACCCGTCCGCCATCTAAGTATTGACCGTGCCCAACACTGCCTAACTTCGGTGCGTCAGTGTGCTATGGACGTGGTAAATTTCAAACGTCACTGTTCAGGCGTTGCCATTCAAACACAAACTCGTAGTCACCTCACCTAGATTCACTTCACGTGACTCTCAGAATATCGGTTCGTAGGTGACGTGACTTTCGAAGTGACGTGACTTCTGAGATCTCACGTGAAGTGACTCTCGGAATAACAATGAAATAAGACGGACTAGGCATACAACCCTCCTTAAGGAATACCAGCACCATACAGTCTATGGGTATAATGAACCCATCAATAGGTGTAGTAGAACATTCAACAGTGGAAGTCATCACTACTCTCCAGGCATCACCAAATCTATCTTCAAAAATAACGTAACAAAGACCCTGTTAACTTCTTAACCTATTTATTTCCCATCCTGATTCGCCTAAATACAAATAAATATCAACTTAAAATTCTTTTATTATGTATATTGTATCATGCCTTGTTTTGGCAAATAAATAAATAAATATTTGTTTAACTTTTTTTCCACAAGAAAAAGAAGAATAAAACTTGAATCGGAAACTCTTCCTTTAGGGAACTTATTTTAAATACTCATTTCATTCTGGTGAATGGAGCTCTGTCTTTTTTCTTTGTCTTCTGTATTGAGGCTAAACAAAACATAATAATCAATCAAACAAAGCATAATTCGAAGTCAAATCACGTTCGAATTACAGTCAAATGAGTTTTATTATGATAACTTTACTTTTCTTGTAGAAATTTATCTCAATCATGCATGATTTCCATTCCTCATAAATGATTTTCAATTCTTGAATAAAGTTCTTTAGTTTTCAATTTTACCGGAAACTCACAGATAGTCACATATTAAAATTAACACCATCATTAACCGAATCAAATGGTGATTCCTTTATATCTTGACCCCCCCTCCCTCACACACACACACACACACACACAAACACACAAACCTTCATTATTAATTAAGATTGCCTGACATAGTTTTAATCGGGTCGACAAACTATCGAGCAAAAGTCAAAGATTTCATCCCTTAGGACAACCGTGGCAAATCGTGGCTCCATAAACGAGCGAATTCGTACTTATTCTAACGGCCTGGTGTGTTAACACTTTCTTACAAGTTGCCCCGAAATCATGTCCCGAAACGTTGAACTATGTACACATCCATACATATGTATATTACTGGAGCACATATCTTTGTACCACGCTGTGGAAATAATACGGTGACGATAGTCAGATCTGATAAGGGTCGCACTAATTAAAGATTACAGCTAAGAACCTCTCGGCAACATGAAATTGGTAGTATTTTTAGTTGGGGTATTAATAGAGTGGTGGTGACAAACGGTTTCAGTTAACGATTTATTCTGTTGAAATAAACTGAAAGTGTCACAAATCGCTTTTGTTCGAAAATGATGCTGATTCGCTTAAAGATTTCCGAAAATTCACGTAAAATACTCAAATATGGTGCTACGAAATGGTCATGTAAATCTGATTCCTCAAGCTTCCTTGTCGTCCTGTTAGTTAATTTCACAGGGCGACATGATGATGCTACTGCATTTAGAGCTTCCGTCTTGCCTAATAGGATCTGACTAAACGCCTTCAAACTGAAAAAAAGAACTCATGCTCGTTCACATCGAATTTCAATCTGACGAATTCAAACGACATCCTGGCTTGTGATCCACTAATGACGTTTAAAAATTTACACGCAACTTAATTACAGGGCAATTGAGAAATGTTTGATTCGTCTAAAGACCAAGCCGGGCCGAGCTGATGGCATCAAGCCAACACCACCTCAAAGGTTAAACACACGAGAAATGCTGGCTCTGGGCTGGGGAAGCATCCCGTAGAAGCTAAAGACCATAATTGAAGAAAAGCAAATTAGACGAAGCGAAAGCTGAGAACACGATGTTTATACTCATCATTAAATGGTTGCTGCTGTTAACTAATGAATTCGGGTTTTCGTTTCGGGGTCAGGATTTAAGTAAAAGATGATGAAGAGGGAAAATGTTTTAGAAATGTTGACTGGTGATTTGCATTTAGTATAAGTTTAGCACACTGTTGGTGAAAATAGCTGTCAAGTATTTTTGAGACAGATGAAAATCTGAAGGTGTTAATTCTTTGTAGCAAGTGAACGAAGCATATCAGTTGAGTAACCATGTAATGTGACTTCACCAATTCACGTAATATTGATTATAGTTTTCGTGTTGATTGTAGAGATATAGCTTTTTTTGAAGTATGCTTGAACAAAGAACAGAATAAAATTAAAACAACAATTCATAAATTACGTAAATTCAAATTTTTTCGCAATTAAAGGTAATGATATATTTTATTTTAGGTTTTAATGATTTTATGACTCTTGTGTTATTTTTTTGAAAAAATAATTTGCTGGATCCTTTTTTAGGGTGGGAAAGGTCCATATTGTTCTAATACGAGCTTTATGCGAAATTCCGTCAGTAATATTTTATGACTACCTCTCGTTAGTGGCGACTTTACTTTTTACCTGGTGGGATCTTTGATTTCAATTTTACAGTCAGCTGCATCCGTAATCAATCCACATAAATATCAGGACTAAATTTCCTCAGACCATAATAACAATTTCTGTATCATCCTGAAAAAGTACGACACCTTAAGACCTTAATATGTCAAAGCGTCGTGAATTATCCATGGCGACGCATTCTGCGGTTCGTACTCTTCGTGAAGAAGAATACTTTTACGAGTAGATTGAGTCCCGTTTTAAAATATCAAAAAGCACTGCTTGGGCGATTATAAAGAAGAAGCAAGAAATGGGCAGGGTTGTCAACAGAAATCGTTCCGGAAGGAAAAGAGATAACAAGTTAATAATTACCAAAAACAAACAGAACTGATGTATAAAGGCACCCAAGATAACAAATTAGATCAACAGCAACCGTCCAAATCCCATATCTGGTTTAACTATAAAAATACATTTGAAAGAAGTCTTTCCTTCGGCCTGCAAATAAGGAAAAATCGTTTGAATTGGGCGAAGGTGCACAAAACTTGGACTTTGGATCAATGGAAGAAGTCCTTTGGACTGACGAGTCCACCCACATCTTCGAAATCTTCGAATTCAATAAGCTTGTGTTCCTTCGTCGACGTACCGGTGAGTGGATGTTGGATAGCTGTATCATGCCTACAATTAAAAATAGAGGAGGAAACGTCACGGTTTGGGGATTTTTCGCTGGCAGATCCTTGTGAAAATTAACGATTAGTTAACAATAGAAGGATACAAGAAAATATTTTCCGGAAGAGAATGATCCGAAGCACTCATCACTTCTGTGCAGATCATCGTTAGACGAACTGAAAAGAAACAATGAATTAAAACGGATTTAACTCCTTTCGAACTTTTGGGGGGCGAACTTGATAGAAAGGCCAAAGCTCTATGTCCTACAAGTAAAGTAGACTTCTGGGAAAAACTTCCTCAATGTTGGAGCGAGATCATGGATTTGAGCTTCGCCTGCTGGTTTGTAGCTTCAATGTAGCGTTTCCAGATAATCCTCCATTCTTGAGCATTAGGAGCATTGTTTTAATGAAACTTTCTCCAGTATTTTAGAGGCGCTAGGCACCAGACTAACAGGTATATATGATTTTATTTGATTTTACTATATGATTTCAGGGATCATTATAATTATGACCATTTTTCATGCGTCTTGAAAATATGGGATTCTGAAGACAGTATTCAAGTATTCAAGCAGTTGCCAACGATCAGGTCGTTGGCAACTGCTTGAGTATGGAGATTTCCTGAAGCAAGTTTTGTCAATGATAGTGTTTTGAGCTTTGATTGTTATAGTGTTTCGGAAGTTTGAATGGATTTTGTGTCATAGATACCCAACGGGAAAAGTAATGCTTACGGATATATTCAGTAAGCATTTCGCGTAATGCGTGGAAGCATTACCGAACCATTGCATGTTTATTTCTTTTTGACATTGCATATCCTAGGCTGGGACGATTTATACAAGGGGAAACTTATGCTTTTAGCTTTATAGCTTTATGTATAAGAGCTTTTTGGAAAGTACGACATCGTATTCTCGCATTTCCGTCATCTAGGGTGAATACGAATTGAAGCTTTGGCTGGCGGTCGATCGTACCTTTGCATGTGTAGCTATTGCATGCTTAGTGATTGAGACGCTCATTGGAAATTCCAATACCGCATTCTCTTTGCCACTAGGGGAAATTGATACTCTTGTTTTTCATACATTTCACTTAACCGTGATGATTTGAAATGCTCCGAAATTTTCATCTTTCCGCTTTACATAGCACACTAGCCATAGCCGATGTATGCTCGCAAGTTCTTTTCCCCTTATTTCTGCGAGTGATGTTCATTGGCCAGTCATGAACTCTTAGATAACCCCTTGCAAGCACATTACATTTTCATTACCAAGAATGTTTTCTTCATATATTCCGTCAGAATATAGATCCTGTGTTTACTAAGACTTACTCCGCGTGAACTACAAACGTAGTGGCTTTTTTTAGTCACTTCTGTCCCATCTAAAATAAGAAGCTTCCAGTGGAGCTTCCCTGTTGTTCTCAGTGGAGCATCAATTGGAAGTTCTCAGTTGAGCTTCTCTGATGAGCGAACAATCAGTATTTTTTTTTTTGGGAGTGACATTTTCCAAGTATGACTGAAGTGACAAATCATTGTGTTCTCTGGAAACTTTGAGATGTTGAGCCTTTGCTTGACGGGACCTGTGGATCTTTCCTTTTGCTGGCCTAAGATGTGTATCGAATTATGACCATATTTGGAAAGTATTTAAGTGCGATATATCTTAAAATAGATCAACTGTGATCCCGACTTGCTCGCCAGTTGGTGGAGATCTATGGTGGAGATGAATTAAATGACGGTGTAAAGGTGGGTGTCGGTGACCAGTAGTGACCACGAACGAGATGGAAAACAGTTCGAGAGATAGCTCTAGATCTAGGTACTAATTTTTGGGCTAAGCTAGTGCAGATTTTAGAAAAGGTTGAGAAGAAAATCGGACGTCCTCAACAAGAGGTTGATTTCCTGAGGGAGCAAAATTGTAACCAAGCTTTTTTTGCTTTCTCCGAATTTCAGAACAAGGTATTAATCATCATTCCCTCCAACGTATAAGCAATCCTTTTTGACCCTAGACGGTGTCTGAAAATGACGCATAACACTCATGTTAGCCATTATTGTCGCGGAGAAATTCCTTTATGTCTAAATAGTTTATCTAATGACTAAAACAGTTTATCTCTTTCTTCTGAGGCTTGAAATTTCCAGCAATTTTCTTTGAACCAGTTTGAGTGCAGTGTCATATTTGTTGAAGATTGAGTTCCGTAGAAAGTTTTATTTACTGCACATTTCTTCCAGCTATTTGGTTTAATTTTTAATAAACGAAAAGCCAATGCAATTTAAGTATCTGTTAGAAACTTAAAAAAAAGTATGCAATCTGTTAGTAACTTTAAAAAAAAAACTTAAGAAAAACCGATTTTCATTCCACTTCGAGAGTAATTGAAACTATTTTCTCCCAGTGATTCCAGAGGTCTGCAAATTATTTTTTTTATTAGTTTACTTAGTCCGATTTTCTTTATTATTTCGCTCAAATGCAAGCTATTCTTCGAACCTCGTCCCTGGTAAGCCCAGAGAACATTTTTTTTGCAAAATATACATAACTCACAAGCTGCTATTCAGAAACAGAACTTAAAGTAGTTTTTTCTTCCAAGGTACTTGCAAAATATAACTCTGAGTCTTTCAAAGTTTATTTGCTATCAAACCTTTCGTCACCAAACTAAACCGCCAACCCTTGTCGGGTCTAGGAGTTGAAGCTGGTTATGAGCTGCATTCCGAAATTCAAAATCACTGTGGTGAATACGAGCGCCACAACTGATTTTTACTACCCCTAATTTGACTCATGTGTTACATTCTTGAGAAGCCCTGTGGGTAGAGCACTGGCTTCTTGTATGTGGGATCCCTAGTTCGAATCCAGATTCGGGCGATGGTCCGCTCAACAAGCTTTGAGTTCATCTAGCTCTAAATAGGTACCTGAATTCGTCAAGGGTAAAGTTAGTCGTAGAACTAATCATTTCACACTCGTATTAATATTGATTGTAAATTTGTAATGAAGCTCTCTTCCAGCTTCAACTCCTAGGTCCGTACGAGGGCTGTCGTGAAATCACTTTACTTTACTTTTATTTATTCAGAGCTAGGTGAACTCAAATCTCTGTGCACTGTCCTTCGTCCGAACCTGGATTCGAACCGGGGACCCCACAAACTAGGAGTCAATACACTACCGACTTGACTATAACATAAGATTTTGAAAAATTTATTTATAGTTAACACTCAAATGTCCCTAAAATCAGCATGCGGCGTATCACTTTCCTTTTCAATTTTACAAACATCGACACAAAGGATACGAACTGCCGCCGGACAAACACAAGCTCGCTCATTATACCACACAGCATTTCAAATCCGCATAGTTAATATTCACATTAAGTGTAATGCTATTATCATATTGAAAACTTATTGGCAGGTGGTTGTCATGGGGAGAAACGGTTCGAATCGGGATACAAATCCATGTATTTTCCAACACTACGAAAACAATACAAATTGAGTGTTTCGAGCGCTCTGTCAATAGTCCAACAATTGAAGATTGTTTGCGATTTTATCGTGGTGAATATCAATGGCGAATGTAATAAATATCACGTTTGATAGTCTCACTGGTCACATTGATGTCATCCGCCGTGCGACCATGCAGAATTTCAACTCGTACATTGTCCATTGTATGGTCGAATAAAAGTGAATTGGTGTATCGGTGCGTTTTAGGGATAAATGTTTGTCATTGCGCCATTCGAGTGGAAAATGAGTAGGAAAAATAAGTACATAAATGGAAAACTGCATGCATAAAGCGATTTGCATATTGTTTTGCGGGAAATAACAGATTCGAATGCATAGAAGCGTACTTTTGAAATGGCTATCGACAATTCAAATATTTGCGGATAACATTAAAGACTATTGTTAGAGCTGTTAACATATTTAGAATTTCGGAATAATTTTTCAAATTCAAATCGCAATAGTGTATGGGGTTAGGTGGAGTGAAATATGTTTGTATACCTTGATTTGTGTTTGTTTCGTGATTAAAAGCATTTTAGTCAAATATTCAGCAAGTGCTCTGATGACAATAATCCATTACAGTGCACTTCACTTAGCTTGATTTCACAAAAACAACCAAAACATCACATTTAATGCAGTTTATCGGCCTTTAAAAAATCAAAAACTTATTTTAAAAGAAACTTTTATTTTTAGAAATAATCCAAATATATTAATGCACTCCTTGATTGCCTGTCTTATGTAAATCAAATCCGAAGAACCGCACTGCAAACGCACTTTAAAATCGAAAACCAAAAAAAAACCTAAGTAATCAAACCTTTGACCGACTTGAACTTTTTTTGTGGCATTATGCGATTTTCCATGTACACATTTTTCACGATATGACATCGTCCTGAATTTTACGGCCGGCAGTTGAAAATTTATTGGCCATTATACTGTAACGTTTGCAAGAAGGACATAAAAGCGATATAAGTAACAATTATGGCAGCAGAGTAAGGTTGGGCTTTGAATAAATTTGCGGAAATTTTCAAAGAATTTCTAAGCGTATTTACTGGAAGTGAATACATCAATTCGTAAGCAAATCGAAAATAACATTTTCAAAGCTTCTACTTCTTATTCAAAAGCAAAACGATTAACATTTGATTGCAGATTTCTGCACAAATCTCAAGCATCCACCTTAGTTTATTCTGCGAAATCGCAGAGAAAGCAGTTTTTCTCACAAGATGTCCTTCTTACACTCACTAAAGTGGCTACTTGCATGAAATATTTATTTGCATGTGCATGTACTTCTTCGGGTGTAAATTGTATGTTCAGCAGTTACTTAAGGACATTCATTCATCCATACATACGTATGTAGTAAGATTTGCTCTGGTATTTTATTGATTTTATTCGAGTAATGTATTTTACGATTTCTGAACTATTCGAGATGTGAAGGGCATAAGAAATAAACTGTGAACAAAACTGGCACGGAATGTAAATTTATAACTTCATTAAGGAGCAAAACCATTCTTTGCAAACTGTAAGCTTTAATGTATTCCTAATGATGGTAGCGAAAATGTTGCTACAAAAAGTACGAGTTGAATAGTGTATGGGGGCAATCATGTAACGGTCATAAAATGATTTAATTGTGTCGTAGTAGTTATGTTAGTGCGACCATTTGTTTTCGAGTAAAAGGAATTTAGGTAGTTAAGATTTCATGAAAGCTTAAATATTGCGTATAGTTTTGTGTGTATTTCATTTGGAATAATATTGATTTATAAGTGTATGAATTTTACGAGTTGGTAGATTTTGTTTATGGTTATGAAATTTTGAGATGATTGTTGAAATTTAAAGCTTTGTGTTCTAATAAATAATTGACCACCGAAAAAAACGAACTATTGAACTGTTTGCAGAAAAATGAAAAGAAAATAAGAAAACACGCTGTCTGGCTGGCAGTGAAAATCAAGTGTAAATCATATTTAATAGCTAAGGTAATCTGACTCAAGATAGAATCAGCAGTTGATGAAATAAAACAAAGAAATGACAGACGTAGTCCTTGGAAAAATCCGTAGAAAAAGCGCATAAAATAATTAAAAAGAAAATTGACGGAAACGAAACAAAGAACTAAAAAACTTCCCTGACACATATGTGTCGTCCGCGGTAGAAGATTCGGAAAATGAAAAGCAAATCAACTGTCAAGTGAATATGGAGGTGCAGGATACTCTTGCCACGTCCAACGATATATAAGCTGAAAAATAGTACCCTCCACTTCCATCACCTAAACCAATAGTTTCGATGAATCTGCAGACAAAACAGGCTTCTACATCAGCCATTCAAACAACTTCAAAACAGAAAACAAACAACGGACAGAGCAATAACAATAAAACAAAAACAAATAACAAAATAAAATCGGACGACGGCTCCAGTATTCATGAGAGAGCAACAAAAGTGGACTCAGGTAACAGTGTCCTTTAAGAATTTGAAAATTAACCCCGACTCAGCCAAAAGAGTATACCTTGGTATACAAGTGATTCTCGCTACGCCAGGAAGTCACATACAACTAACGAAGTACATCACTGGCGTGAAAATACAGTACCATACGTATTTTCTTCGAGAAAAGAAAAACCTGAATGTGGTGATTCGAGGTCTCCATGGCTTTTCTTCAGATGAAATCAAGGACGATCTCCACCCATTGGAAGTCTTCTTCCTCAAACTGAAGAATGGGGCTTCAAAGCTAGTTTAAGTCCTCCTCCTGTGAAGCGAAACAAAAATATACGACATGACAGGAGTATGTCACCTCACCTGCAAAGTTGAAGCACAGATATCTAAATGCCAGTATCTTAGTCATGCTGTGACCAATTGTCATGTCCAGAGAAAGTGGATCAAATGTGACGGAGAACACCACTTCTCAAATTGTCCAAAAAAAAGCTCGAAGAGACTGGTAAATGTGTTAAATGTGACGGCGATCATCCGACTAGTTACGGGAGATGTCAAAAGAATTCCAAATAGCGTAACGAAGGCGTATGTGCAGGTGGCAAAAGTGAACTTCCATTCAACATCATCAACTCTCACAACCCTACTCCCGACGCAGCCCACAATAAAAAATATAAGTTTTAAAGCACAGCGGACCCTGCCCAATATCCCATAGTCAGCTATTATGACTCAACTATTCTGAAATGTGCAAGGAAAAATAACCATCGCCCAGAATTGAGCAAACTTTTTGAGCATGAACGTCCTATATTTCTGGCAGGATATCAAAACGTTCCATCACCAATACTGAGAAGCAACCAAACTGGATTGGAGCTATAAAGGTTCATCATGGAGAATTGCATAAGCCTGCATCTTTCTGACGATGTCACACACTTTGCTATAGTTCATAGTCATATTCTTGACGTAGGATTTTCGCCAAACTTTCATCACAATCTACGACTGATTGTCCTCGATGAACTTCCATCCGGCCACAAGGCGGTACTCTTTATCATAGAAGACGCCTTCATTTACGAGCCTCTTCGAATGATATCTGCTGCTGGATTTAGTTTTGCTTCATACATATTCGGTTAGAACGCGTTGGAAAACGCTCTATTGACGTTCTGAATACGGTAGTGCTGTCAGGCGTCTTCATAGATATAGGGCGTCAAGTTTTTGGGATTTGTGGTTTCGCTGAAATTGTACCTCCTAAATTTTCGACGCGTTTTAAAATAGAGTTCCAACCAAAAACATTTTCGTTTGGATTTAAATCAAGCCGCGTATAGAATGCTCGTCGCATTACAAATAAAGACTCGGTATTTTTGAGTACTTCTTTCTACCACGTCAGGGACTTTTTTGGTGATTTTAAGAAATGTGGAACTCATTGTGGCCTACTTGTGAAGTGAAATCATACCTGATATTTAACATGTTGGACTGATCTGTCCTATTCACAAGGAAAGAGCCACTATACAATTCAACAATTATAGGGGAATTACGTTAGTGAGCACCGTATCTAAGGTTTTTCTCTGCTGTTACTAGCCTCATCAATTCCATTCACTCGAAAAATAATTGACCTATACTAGCGATGCTTCATTCTAAGCATATTAGCTACAGATCAAATTTTCTCACTTCAGCAGCCGATGAAAAAGGTTCTGACAAACGACCGGAAGCTATTCCTTCTTTTTATTGACTTCGAACGCACTTATAATAGCGTAGCCTAGGTAAAACTTTACATAGCTATGTAAAGTAAAGCAATCCCACGACAACCCTCGTACTGGTTTAGGGGTTGAAGCTGGTAGAGAGCTTCATTACAATTTTTTTAATCATTGCGGATACGAGTGTGGAGTGATTAGTTCCACGACTCACTTTATCCCTGATTTAAATCAGGTACCTAATCAGAGTTAGGTGAACTCAAAGCTTGGTGCGCGGATCCTCGTCCGAACCTGGATTCGAACCAGGGACCCCACACGCAAGAGGCCAGTGCTCTACCCACTAGGCTACATAGCTATGAGGGAGCTTAAAATTCAAAGTAAATTGGCAAGACTGATCATGATGAACGTGCGAAGGCAGGTTAAGGCAGTAGGATCCTTATAACAGACATTTCCAGTCAACAACGACCTACGAAAAAGGGTGCCCATATCTGTGTATTCTTCAACCTGACGCTTTAAACCTGATTTAAAATGTCAGTATGGATGACAAAAATGGGTACCAATCTCATTAATTGCACTTAACTACTGGCTTATGCTGACGACGAAAAAAATTGCGAACTCTTATCCGCGTTCAAGACGAAGATACTCCGATGGATATTTCGTTCCTGATATGAAAATGTATAACAAAACTTTGAAGTCTTAAAACGAAGTTCTATAGAACAGTTCAAACCGAATCGAAATTATTTTAATTTATAGTTATTTTTTTGGCCTGGACCCTAATGTAATGCCTAGCTATTTACCCAACGATATATAATGCTATTTGTCTAGACTAAACTTTATTCGTGGCACTGTCACAATACACGAAAACCTTCAAATAGCTAAGCCTTCACCCATGTTTGCCAATAAAAATGTATAAAAGGACTCGTTAGCCAGTAGAAGCATTCAACGATTCTTGTTATTCCTGAGAGAAAAAAAACACTGTTTACCTCACTTTTCCTTTCCAAAAAAGTACTCATATCTTATAGCATATACTTTGTGGCAATTTCCAAGCATTCTCTTTGATTTTTCTTCGCAAACATAAATTCCTTACTATTTTATTCAAAGGAAAAACCAACGAAAAGATGATATTTTATCAATTAGTGAAGTCAAACGGCCAATAATTTAATTAGCCAATACTTCGTATTAATTTTACTTTTCCAGTAAACTTGTCAAAGTGAAATCAATTCTTTGAATGAAAACCCTTTCACGTTTTCCAAAAGCATAAAAATTCTCCAAAAAAGAAATCTGTTGGAAGTTCAATCATTGACGTGAAAAGTTATCAAATTGGTTTGATTTCGTGGGCGTGATGAAAAACACGAAATGCATCTATAAAATTGATGTAACAGTGAGTCGTAGGAAATTCAGTGAAATTGATGTTTGACATGTTAAAGAAATTGGTAATATTATTATCCTTAGATGCCCACTCAAATTAATTGTCATGCAAAATCTTTTGCCTTTTAGTCATGCTCATCAATTTAAAATTTAATCAACTTCTTCGAAACATCCCGAAAAATCGTGTTTGTTAAATTTGCAACGATAGTACTGAAATTAAATCGACCCCCAATCAGGAAACCGGATAATAAAACTTCGGTTTCGTAACAAACAAACAAACGTCTTGCGAACAATATTCAAGTCGACTGGTTAATTTCAGTTCGTCAGTTCAGTTTTACCGTTTGGGTGAAAGTTTTCTTGAGTAGAGTGGAAGTCGTAAACGGACCGAGTGCGACAGTACGAGGCAAGTCTTTAAAACAATAACAAAAGCACAAAACTTTCAATTCGATAAGAAAACGTAAGCCCTCGTAACAATTTATATCATCTGAACTGCAAGAAGCTTGTTCTGTCCTATCAGTGCAATAAATCCTTCTAATTTATTAGACTAAGTCAGTTTCAGTTTGCAATGTCCACACCAGAGAACGGTAAATTGTACTTTTACGTACAATGTAGGTATAGTTGATGATGTATTGTACAGTGTGTTGATGGAATGTATTTTGAAATAATTTTTTGGTTGAGCGGAATTCGAAAAAATATTTTTTGTATTTTAACCATAGTTTTAGATTGTCTTAAAAATTTTTTTTTAATTTTATTTTCATCAATTTTCAATATTTAAGGTCAAAAAAACTAATATACGAATATTCTTCTTATGTAAATACAAGACTGTTTCATAAAACGGTCATTCCACGGAAAATCGACCAACGGTCTTTGATCGCTATCGTCAGATTTCAATTAAATTTTCACTGTGAATATAAGTTGTTAAGTTATGTGCACCAATATTTTTTTTTGAAAAATATCTAATATATGCGGGAATATGGCTTCTTAAAATTTTTGAGAAATGTCGGTTCGTGTTGCATTCACAAAATTGTATAAAATCTTCTACTTTACGTAGAGCCTTTAACTGTGGCTTGTTGGAAAGAGTAAAGTGTAGACATTCAAAAAAAAAAAATTCGCGAGAAACAGCCTGGCCAAAAAGGATGAAAAGGATCATTACAGTGTCCTTTATCCTTAAATATTTCAAAATGCACACCTTATATATTTTAAACAGTTATGTAAGCTACAAATGTGCAAAATTTCAAAGTGGTGCTCGTAAAAGTACATTTGTGAGAAATGTTTAAAGGTACGAAATACTATAACCGCCAAAGAAAATTTAAAGAAAATGGTATCGACACAAGGTAAAACTTACAATATACGTTTGATATGAAATTGCTTGATGGTGGCTCTGCGTTTTTTCGCAAAATCAAGGTCTTGTATTCCTCAGCTATGGGTAATTTTTTGTATGATTTTTATTTTTTAACAGGAATAATACTTCGATTTTTTCTGTAACTAACAGACCTATCACTAGAATATAAATTGTTTGCAATAATTGAAAAAATTCGTTTGTAAGCAATCATAAAACAAAAATAAAGAAAGCAGATTCCTTTTCATTTACTAGCGGCATAAACTACATTTAGGGCTTCTCGCACATATTATTCTGTAGATATAATTTTAATTACTTCCTTTGTTTGTCTATTTTGCATATTTTTACAACTTAATATTAGGGTTAATTGCAATGCCTGTAGTTTACATTGATTCCAAGGAGTTGCTTTCAGGGTATAGATTGGAAGCAATTGAAATCAAGGAAAGTCGTGGGTTCATATAGACAAAAAAATTTGTAAAATGGCCATTCGAAGAAGAAAGTTAAAAAACTTTACTACCGTAAAATAAAGCAGGAACTACCCACAGAAGAAGATATAAAAAATATTGAATTATCTATAGTAAATAATATCAAAGAAGAATATTCAAAAGCTAAAGAAAAGGAAACAAAATGTTTACTTTTATCACTTTTGCCGACGAATTGATCACGTGTCAAAGCAGTGTCCGAATTTCCTGACGCAACCCCATATATGATTAAAAAAAAATTAGACGAGGTTATACTTCCCCGAAAAGGCGAAGAAGTATAGATCCACATGTTGCTGGTCTCATAAAATCATTCTACTGCAGCAATGCGAACAGCAGACTGCCCAAATACCTCAATTTAGCGGAAACATCGGGAGCACATTCTGTCTGTGTATGCATTATACATCAAAACGCTAAATTAATGATTAAAGGACCAAAAATAAATTTTCTAACAAAGGGTTCCGATATAAGCTTGGCTAATTATGCGGACATTTTATCTCTGATGATATGCTCTCCTCCGCAAACAGATTGGTATTTTGGTAGCTGCTAGGATTGCCCTGGATCAGCCGTTATTCTAAGTACATGTGAAAAAAAATTTGATGAAAATTGCGTCAGTGGTATTAGTTATAAGCAATGGACTTATACAGATCGTTCTACGTTAGAAACTAGATTTGAATCTTCTGCAGGCTTTAAATAACATTGCAAAATCTATTTTTAGAACACTAAATTCTTTCGTATTATATTTTGTAAGTTTTACCTTGTTTCGGTACCATTTTCTATAAATTTTCTTCAGCGGCTATAGTATTCCACTCCTTTAAAAATTTCTTACGTCTGTAGTTTTACGAGCTCCACTTTGCACATTTGTAGTTTATATAACTGTTTAAAATATATAAAAAAATTAAGAAAATCGAAGGTGTGCATTTTGAAATATTCAAGGATAAAGGATACTGTAATGATCCTTTTTATCCTTTTTGGCCAGGATGTCTCTCATACTATTTTTCCTAGAATACTTACACCTTACCTTTTCAAACAAGCCATATTTGAAGGCTCTAAGTAAAGTAAAAGATTTTATTCAAGTTTTTGAATGCAACACGAACCGACGTTACTTAAAAACTTCAAGGGGCCATATTTCCGCAAATGTACCATATTTTCCAAAAATATTTCATTTTCGATAATAAGCTCACCAGCCCTTCTGGACAACAAAATATTTCCAAATTTCAAGGAGGTGAGTTCAAAAATTATCTGAAAATCGGTCGATTTTCTATGGAATTACCCAAAAGTGATTGAAGCGATTAATTATCGTACACACTTAAGTGAAAATTTGACATCTTTTTTTTGAGTTCATAAGCTAATTTGTCGTAAATGTTTGAGTTTTAATCCGTAGTAATACTTTTTGCTACTGATTCTGTTCTCTAAAATCACACTTCATACCCCAACAATAGAAATTTACCAACTCGCAAAGTAGTAAAAATATTCGCAAATCGATTTTTTCACTTCTTTCAACTTTCAAAAATTTTTACCTGTAAAAGTTACATTTTGGGCTATGGTTAGGCAAACAAAGCCACTTAATATTGCTCGTGTATCTGATTTAACTTTATTCTGTTGGACCTTCAGATATTGTCAATTAGAGCAAAGTCGCAGAAATGAACGATTACTGGATGTGAATGTGTTTGTATATGCTTGCAGAAGATTTGCTTGTTGCAAAATATTTTTGAATTTCAGTTAAATTAAGTTTTTACCAGAAGGTGCCCTTTTGAGTTAAATTAAAAATGTTAAGCTTTCCTCAAAATTCTGTTCGTAAAAGCTCCGGCAAATCAGTCTGTGCTATCGTTTGATTCAGAAATAAAAATATCTTGGCACTGCCTTCTTTCTAGAGAACGAAATTCCCTTCTAAAGCCCTGCTTTTTTTTCACAAAGAAAAAATGCATGACAAGCAAAATAATTAACAGCTAAAACATTCTAAAAACATTTCCATGTTACCCGACATTTTTCCATGCCAAACTCAGATGAATTCAAACTATTTGAAAATTCTAGCGTGAATATTCTTGACACTACATTCTACATTTTCGCTTATCAAATCGAATGTCACACATATTTTATCTGCAAACAGTCAGGAACAACTATAAATTATTAAAACCGACTTCCGGTGCGGTGAAATATGCACCAAGTCCAACTACTGTCCGCAAAATTATCGCAGCGCGAACAGAAAACAAACCTGAACAAAACCGTTTAGATAAGACTACATGATTTTTCAGCACCATTGCTTACATTGTCAGCGCATTTCACTCAGTGTTGCAGTCTACTTCCTTCCAATGAAAGTTACGTCGCTTTCGAATGCCACCTCAAAGAAGACGGCGACATTCTTCTTCGAAGTCGGTTCGTGTACAAAACCAAGTTAATTTACGGCTGCAGTAACATGAATAATAGCAGTTGGAACCGCTTAACATCCTGAAAGTGCGAGTTCCCAATTGGATACGATTTGCATAGGCCAAAGAACAAAAAAAAACTCACCACAAAATGACGGAAGCAATTACTCACTGGCGACCACGTTGGGCGCTTGAATCGTTGTTGCAGTTACAAAGAAAATTGGCATCAAAGGCTTGCACTTGTTACGTTATTTTCGGATCAGCCATCAAGCTGTACGCGAAGTAGGACATAGCGTGTTCGCGAGATTTTTTTTTTAGATGCCACCGTCGCAATAACGGTGACGACGAGAGTAAATGAAATGATTGCATTTCACGTTTTCGAATGTCGCGTATCTATAGGTACGGAATTGGAAAAGGCCGATGTTTTTTTGGTGACTTTTATTGAGAAGAAGTATGTAACACTGCGTTTCGAGAGCCAAAAGGCTGAATTGAAAGCTGGAAAATGTTGCAGGTTTCGTTTGGAACGATGGATTTACAGAGCATATTGGCGTCTTGTTTTCCTAGTATGATGTCAGCTTATTGAGTGGTATGATGAGTTTGAAGATGTCTAATAGGTAAAATGGCATGATTTTCCCGTAGAAAATTGATTGCTGACCCTCAACCTTAAAGTTTCATTTACGAAAAAAAATTTTGAAACCAGAGTGGTGTAAAAAGAGTGTCTTGTTGATGAAAGCTCACTAAGACCCACTTTACTTATTATTTCTTTGAATCACAATTTTCAATACAGAGTCATATTGGGACGACAGTAGATTCTCGTTTCAAATAAGCCGAAAAGTGTACGATTCAAAAGAAC